>JAOTQR010076868.1:21214-45813 GCA_025774065.1 Solanum ossicruentum
TAACAATATGATATATATGAATGATGCTTGTAGTAAAACATGCTTATATAGAACATATTACATAGGAAAGAGGATACATCATCATAGACCAAGCAACTAGTACTCGGAATCCAAGGCTTAGCACCCCCCTTGGTAGTGGTCGAGGTATCAACCCCTCAACATGGTTAATGGACATCACACCCTCCAGCATAGTGGTCAAGGAATCAACCCTCAAAAAGATTAATGGGCATCATACCATCCATCATAGTGGTCAAAGAATCAACCCCTTAACAAGGTTAATGGACATTACACCCTCCATCATAGTAGTAAAGGTACCAACCCCTCAGTAAAGTTAATGGACATCACACCCTCTATCATAGTAATCAACGTATCAACGCCTCAACAATGTTAATGGATATCATACTCTCCATCACAGTTGTCAAGGTATCAACCCATCAATAAGGTTTATGGGCATACTATTACCACCGAAGCCTAAGTCGTAGTTTTGACAAGGCGCAAGGAGAACTCGAAGGGACACCAAACAAGCATCTTAGAATATAATTACACATCCTTGGTCGCAGAAGCAATCAAAGAAGTATGAGGAGATAATAAAGTGGAACAATTGGGGCTAAGGGAAAGCACTTTCATATTATAGACATCAAGAATAATATAGTCAAGGCTCTTAGCATAGATACATAACATGTCCAACAAACACCTCTAATACACAGATAAGAGTAAGAACCAAGACAAAGCAAACGACCTCTCCCTCATAGTCAAAATAAACAATAAAGAAGAATGTCTCAATACACAATAAGAGCAACATAGACTAAGGTCACCGAAGTGGAGGAATCACCAACTAGGTTGGGTAGTACCGAACTTTCCACGTGGAAGAGGATGATCAACTTCGGCACTGGTTCCTACATGGTGATAGCATGTAGGCAAGAATATGCTTTAGTATGTTTGAATGTACTAATTATGTAGGATGCAATGCAACAAAAATTTTGCATGATAGTCATAATGTATAACCATAGGCAATCAAAATAATATAATATAATAATATGACATGTATGACAAATGCATAAGAAAAACATTCTTAAGTAGCTCATGCTCATATAGGATATCATATGTGTAGAAGAGACCAATATAGATTTCCAAAGTACAAACCCCTTGGTAAGTTAGTGAAGATACTGCCCCATCACTTAGGTGGCGAGGTACAAACCCCTCACTAGGTTGGTGATGATGTTTCCCCATTACCTCGGTAGAGAAATGTAAACCCTTCACTAGGTTTATGTGTACAAAACCCTATTTGGGTTAGTTATGATGCTGCCCCATCATAAGGTGGAGTAGTATGAACCCTTCACTAGGTTGATGAGTACAAACCCTCATCTAGGTTATATGGGTTCTTAGCCCCCCCGGGAATAGGCATGGTCTAATGCAACACTCTATATAAAATTTATCACATATATAAGTTCATTTCATCATCATATATTTGATCAAATCATATCTAATTCTTTGGATCTTCAACTCTTCAAGAAACCACATTCGAACATTTTATCAAAAACTTAGAGGGTGTGTAATGCTAGTATAAAACCATTAATTATAGAGATGAATTTATGCAATAAAATCCATTGTTAAAAGATCAATCAACAACTTGCAACACCCTCAAGAAACATACATCAAAACCCCTCCTCAAATCATACAATAGATCAAATATTTATAGCTCAAAACATAACAAAACAGTCACAATTTCACCTAGCTTTAACAAAGTGTGCATTGAATTTCATAAGAATAAGCAAGACCCATTTGTCACACAACTTTAAATCATGTAATTTGAATAAAAGGAGGTTTGAGTGTCATGGGTGAAAGGAACACATAAAAGAACCCCACATACCTTATCTTGGAGATGAACTTGGTGAAGATTGGCGATGGAAACTTGGAGCTTGAAGAAGAACCTTGAATGAAAACCTTAGCTTAGGATGAGGGTTTGGGACTTGAATTTGGGAGTGAAAATATGGCTAAGTGCTTGAGTGGGTATTGGAGAATGTTTAGGATGATATGCGGTGAAATAAGACTAAGTATAGGTAAAAACACATTTGCGAACACTTAGGCCCAAGACCCAAAAGCCTTGGACTACTAGCAACAAAATACATAGGTTTGCGTCTTGTCCGCTATCCAGACCTATCGCGGAGGCTAGCTACCATATGTCCGCGACAGTTGTGCGTCGCGGCACTGTCACAGATCAATTCTTGATAGTAAAACTTATGAAAGTTGAAATTGCTAATCCTTTACTCTTAAATCAGGTTTAGACCTTGTTTCCCCTAATTTTGACCCCCTGAATAAGAATATGATGTCAAATTTTCAATTAGATTTTGAGATATTTGGAATTTGAAATTTTGGGAACTCCAATGTACATTTTTGGTCACTTTTTAGAGTCATTTCAATATCTCTCCCTTGGTAACATTCGTCCCCAAATGTAAAACAAACGTACAAGACATGAGCAATCAAGAACAAATCAGCCCCAACAAGAATGCAACATTACATTTAAACATCATTTTCAAAACCTCAACATAACTGTAAAATTATCATAAATTTGTCTACGTAAACATGAATGCATATAAATGACATATGGGCTAAAATATATGACTTTAGATCTCATAGAGGACTTAGAGTTAGTACCTTATACTTGAGTGGAGTTGAAGAAATAAGGATATTGCTTTTAGATGTCCGTTTCAGCCTCTCATGTAACACTTTCGATTTGTTGGTTCCTCCAAAGGACCTTAACAGATTCTACCTCCTTGTTCCTCAATCTTTCATTTGCCTATCCAAAATCTTAACTGAGGATTCCTCATAAGTCAAGTTCTCCTCAACAACACCAGTAAAATCAAGAGGCACAAAAGCATTAGGATCACCAACATATTTTCTCAATATGGAGACATGGAACACCGGATGAAGAAATTCATTTGACTAGGAAACATCAACTCATAAGCTATCTTGCCAACCCTCTTCAATACCTCATATGGACCAACATACCTTGGACTCATCTTCCTTTTTTTACAAAATGGACCACATATTTCATTGGAGAAACTTTCAAATAAATGCAGTCTCCCATTTTGAATTGAACGTCTCTTTTTCTCATATCGGCATAGGATTTTCGACCACTTTGGGTTGTCTTCAGTCTCTCCCTAATCATCCTAACCATCTCAAGAGCCTCCATAACTAGATCTGTACCCAATAGAGGCACCACTCCAACCTCAAACTAACCAATCAGTGATCTACAGTGTCTCCCATAAAGAGCCTCAAAAGAAGACATACCTATGCTAGAGTGATAGCTATTTTTGTATGCAAAATCTATCAAAGAAAGATGGCTATCCCAACTACCCCTCAACTCCAATACATATATCCTAAGCATATAATCAAGGGTTTGAATTGTCCTTTCAGCTTGGCCATCCGTTTGAGGGTGAAAGGTAGTACTAAGGTGAACTTTTGTACCAAGATCCCTTTGAAAAGACCTCCAAAAGTATGAAGTAAATTGTTCACCACGATTTGGTATGATGGACAAAGGAACACTATGTAACCTTACTAACTCATAGATGTACAACCTTGCGTATTTTTCAGCCCTATATGTGGCCCTAACTAGTAGAAAGTGAGCCAATTTCGTCATCCTATCAACCACCACCCAAATGGAATCAAAACCTTTTCTAGTCTTGGGCAACACAACCACAAAATCCATATTAATGACCTCCCACTTCCATGTTAGAATATCTATGTCTTGGGTTAGGCCACCCGGCCTTTGATGATCGGCTTTGACTTGTTGGAAACTACGACAATCGGAACTGAATTTAGCATTGTCCCTCTTCATTCCTCCCCACCAATAAACATTCCTCAAGTCTCTATACATTTTGGTGGAAACAGGGTGGATAGAATACAGAGAACTATAGGTTTCACCAAGGATTTTCTCCCTCAAACCATCCACACAAGGCGCACACATCCTACCTTTGTACCTAGGGGCACCAAATTCCCTTTGGGAGAAAACCTCTACTTTTCCCTCTTTCACCTAGCCCTTCAATTCAAGTGAGGAGTTATCAAGATCTTCTGTTTCTATCACCTCATCAACCAATGAAGACTTAGACCCATCATCAACAACAATACCATCCTCACCAACCTCTTCCAACCTAAGCCCCAATATAGCCGATTGATATACCTCTCTAGCCATCTCCTTATCACCACTATCAACATGGGCTAGGCTACCTATAGGCACCTTACTCAAAGTATTCCCACCATATTTGCCTTGCTTAGATGATATTGTACACTCATCTCATAGTCTTTAAGAAGTTCTAACCATCTCCTTTGCCTCAAGTTGAGATCCTTTTGGGTAAAGACATATTGGAGGCTCTTATGATCGGTGAACACATTAACATGCACCCCATACAAGTAGTGACACCAAATCTTTAATGTAAACGCATCAACAACTAACTCTAGATCATGGGTAAGGTAGTTCCTTTCATGTACGTTGAGTTGTGTAGAAGCATAAGCTATGACCTTTATATTTTGCATCAACACACAACCCAAACCAACATGGGAAGCATCAAATACACCATATGTCCCTTAAGCCCATCCAGTTGTGACAATATAGAAGCATATAAAAGCCTCTCTTTCAATGCTTGTAAGCTCCTCTCACTCTTATCGGCACACACAAACTTACATTTTGTTTGAGTCAATTTTGTTATAGGGGAAGCAATGGAGGAGAACCTATTCAGAAACTTTCTATAATAACCTACTAGGCCATTCAAGCTCCTAATATCCAACAGGGTCAATTGTCTAGGCTAATTTATAATCACATCAATTTTCTTAGGATCCACTTTTATACCATCCCCCGACACCATATGGCCCAAGAATGCAACCTCCTTCAATCGAAATTCACACTTTTCATATTTGGCATACAATTTCTCCTCCCTCAATCTTTGCAACACAACCCTCAAATGCTCCATATGCTCCTTCCTACTATGTGAATAGATCAAAATATCATCAATGAAGACCACAACAAAGGAATCAAGGTATGGTTTGAAGACCCTATTCATTAGGTCCATGAAGATGGACGGTGCATTGGCCAACCCAAAAGAAATCACAACAAACTCATAATACCCACATCTAGACCATAAGGCCGTCTTGGGAATATCACACTCCTTTACCCTCACTTGATGATACCCAAATCAAAAATTAATCTTAGAGAAAAATCTAACCCCTTGCAATCGGTCAAACAAGTCATCAATCCTTACAAGAGGATATCTATTCTTGACGGTAACCTATTGAGTTGTCAATAGTCAATGAACATTCGAAGTGACCCATCCTTCTTTTTAACAAACAACACTGGAGCACCCCAAGGTGATTGGCTAGGCCTAATAAATACCTTTTCCAACAAATCTTTCAATTGATCCTTTAACTCTTTCAACTCCACCAGGGCCATAAAATAAGGGGGAATAGAGATAGGTTGAGTATTGGGGAGGAGGCATATACCAAAATCTATTTCCCTTTTGGGAGGAACACTGGAAGGTTATTTGGGAAGACATCAAGAAATGTATTTTCAACCAGATCCAACTCTATCGAAGGGACTTTAGACTCAACATCTCTAACACTCTCAAGATGATAAAAGACCCCTTAGAAATCAACTTATGGGCTTTAATGCATCAAATGAATCTACCTTTGACCACCACATATTGACTTTCCCGCTTAAGAATGGGTTCATTAGGAAATTTAAACTTAACCCTATAGGTTATACAATCAATAGAAGCATAGTAGGCAAGCAACCAATCCGTCCCAAGATGACATCAAATCTACCATGTCTAATTCAACAAGATCATAAGGCATCAACTTATGCAAAAGCCAAATACGGCAACTCCTATAAACTTTCCTAGCAACAATAGAGGCATCAATAGGAGTAGAGACTTCATATAACTCATTGAACAACTCGGCGGCAACATGGAACTTTTTAGCAACAAAAGTGGTAATAAAGGAAAGAGTGGCACCCAAATCAATCAAAGCATAAACATCAAAGTCAAAGATTTTCAACATATCGGTAACAACATTGGGAACCTCACCAACCCCTTGCCAAAGCATAAAATTGATTGAGCTTTGGGGCAGCACCTTGAGGACCACCTCTACCTATTGGAATCACATTTGCACCCTAGCCCATTCCATGATTTCTTGGACAATCCATCCTTTTGTGACCAAGCTCCCCATAATCAAAGCATGCATTAGAACCCTTCTAACATAGGCCCCTACGACTCTTCACACATGTAGGACACACATCAATAAGAGCCACACCACCAACACCTTAAGGTCTAGGAAAACATTGGCAAAATAAAATTGGGCCCTCTTGGCCTTATGCCCCCTTCTCTTCCTCAATTTTTCCTCCTTCATTTTCTCGGTATAGGTCATTAACTGAGATAAGTCCATTTCACTCATTAGCATGGCGGACTAGCATTCTTCACTTACCAAGTCAAAAGACCTCCATCATAATCTTGTTCATCCTAGATCTAGGATCATATACAAAATGAGGAACATACTTTGAAACTGAATAAAACTTGAGGGCATGCTCCCTCACACTCATAGCACTTGTTTCAAGTTTATAAACTCCACCAACTTAGCTTTCCTAAGTTCCAGAGGGAAAAACTGACTAAGAAAAGCGAATTTGAACTCCTCCCAAAGAACCACATTACCAAACCGCTTCTCACCCTTCCATTAATCATACCATATTTGAGCTATCCCTTTGAGTTGCTACGCCGCCAACTCCACCTTTTCATTCAGCACAACACCTATTATATTAAAAATCTTGTAGACCTCATCAATGAACTCTTGTTGATGTTCATCCACCTTTGACCTATAAACACCAGAGGATTCATCTTCATGAAGTCCCTTACCTTAGGTCCCGAAGTGGTAGCATGAGGGGCTTGGGCCCCTTGTTTGACTTGGTTAGCTAAAACTTGGGTAAGCATAGTGAAAGCATCTCGAAGCTCACCATTGGTATGTTGCTCCTCGAGAGTTTGGGCCCTTTTTTTTGAGTGTTTGGTATGATCTAGCATAGAAAAATACAATCGTACGGGGGAAAACATATCACAACTCTGTAGCATGACATAAAACATGAAGAAGGAAAATATTTCCTAAAATGTCTCATAGTCTCCGATTAATAGTCATGGTGTGCATCACAACTATGTATATGACTCTATTCGATGTGGTGTGTTGGAATCCGATGATCTATAATCATAGTGCTCTGATACCAAGTTTTTGACGACCCAAGCCTAGGTCCAAGGCATGACACAGCGCAACGGGAACTCGAAGGGACCCCAAGTAAGCGTCTTAGAACATCATTACACATCCTTGGTCATGGAAGTAATCAAACAAGCATCAGTACATAATAAAGTGAGACAACCAATGCTACAGGAAAGAACTTTCATATAATAGATATCAAGAACAATAGAGTCAAGGCTCTTAGCATAGATGCATAATATGTCCAACAAATACCTCTAATACATAGATAAGAGCGGGGACAAGACAAAGCAACCAGGCTCACCCTCATAGTCAAAATAGAAAATAAATAAGAATGTCTCAATACATAATAAGATCAACATATACTAAGGTCCCCGAAGTAGAGGACTAACAAACTAGCTTGAGTAGTATCGAACATACTACATGAAGGAGGATGATCGACTTGGGCACCAGTTCCTATATGGTGATATCATGTAGGAAAGAATATGCACTAGTATGTTTGCTTGTACTAAATACATAAGATGCAATAAAATAGGAATTAGGCTTCATAGTCAAAATGCATAACCATAGGCAATATGCATAATATAACAATGTGACATGTATTACCAATGCATAAGTAAAACATGCTTAAGTAGCTTATGCTCATATAGGATATCATATGTGTAGAAGAGACCAAGCTAGATTTCCAAAGTACAAACCCCTTGGTAGGTTAGTTATGATGCTGCCCCATCACTTAGGTGGTGAGGTACAAACCCCTCACTAACTTGGTGATGATGCCGTCCCATCACTCCGGTGGAGAAGTACAAACCCTTCATTAGGTTGATGAGTATAAACTCCCATCTCAGTTAGTGATAATGTCGCCCCATCACTAGGTGGAGAAGTGCAAACCGTTCACTAGGTTGATGAGTACAAACCCCCATCTAGGTTATCGTGTTCTTGGTCCCCCAGGATTGGGCATGGTATAATGCAACACTTTATATGAAAATTATCACACACATAAGCTCATTTAATCATCATATATTCAATCATATTATATCTTATGCTTTGGACCTTCAACTCCTCAAGAAACGACACTTGGACATTTTATCACACACTTTGAGTGTGTGTAATGCTAGTGTAAAACCATGAATTAGAGAGATTAAATCATGCAAGAATTTAAATTGTAAAACCAACAGTCAAAATCTGGCAACACCCTCATGCAACATAAAGCAATGCCCCTCCTCAAATCTTACAATAGATCAAAAATTTATAGCTTAAAACATAGCAAAACAGTCACAATTTTACCTAGCTTTAACATAGTGTGCAGTGAATTTAATAATAAGCAAGACCCATTTGTCAATCCACTTTAAATCATGCAATTTAAGTAAAATTAGGCTTGGGTATCATGGGTTAAAAGAAAACATGAAAGAAATCCACATACCTCATCTTGGAGATGAACTTGGTGACGATGAGAGATGGAAACTTGGAGCTTGAAGAAGTTCCTTGAAGGAAAATGTTAGCTTAGGATGAGGGTTTGGGACATGAATTTGGGACTGAAAATATGACTAAGTGTTTGAGTGAGTATTGGAGAATATTTAGGATGATATGAGGATGAAATAAGGCTAACTTTAGGTAAAAGCACGTTTGGGAACACTTATACCCTAGACCCAAAAGCCTTGGATCGAGATAGAAATCACTGGCAACAAAATACACAAGTCTACATCTGGTCTGCGATGTGGACCTATTGTAGAGGTCATATTAACACACGTCTACGACAACTGCACGTCATGGCATTGTCGTGGATTGATTCTGGATAAGAAAAATTACGAAAATTGAAATTGTAGTTCGTTTGCTCTTAAGTACGGGTTAGACCGTTTACCCTCTAAGTTGATCCCCTTGATAAGAATATGAAGTGGGATTTTTGATATTGCACACAGATTTTGAGATATATGGAATTTGAAATTTTGGGCATTTCGATGCACATTTTCAGTCACTTTTTGGGATCGTTTCAATCACACCCTCCATCAAAGCGGTCAAGGTATCAACCCCTTTACAAGGTTATGGTCAAAATAAAACACTATACAAGCTTATAATGAAATCAAAACATGTACAACATATATTCATCCTCATAGAGTCATACATCTCCTATGCCAACCATTAGGGCTTCAACAAATCAAGAATCATAATCCGGATATTTTATCAAACACTTGGTAGGTGTGTAATGCTAGTATAAAACTATGCAATTCAAGAGTCAAATCATGCAAATGAATGGAGTGTAAAACCATCGATAGATGCTTGCTAACACCCTAAGCAACATACATCAAAACCCTTCATTAAATCTCATAATAAATCTTGTTTTGATAGCTCAAAACATGCTAAAATAGTCACAATTTCATAATCCCCAACATAGTGTGTAGTAAAATTCATAATAAGTAAGACCCATGAGTAAATCAACTTTAAATCATACAATTTTAGGTAAAAGGAAGCTTGAGCATCATGGTTGAAAGAAATCCATGAAAGAAGCCCACATACCTTGACTTTGGTGAATCCTAGAAGAAGATTGGAGATGGAGACTTGAAGCTTGAATGAGAACCTTAAGATCCAGATGATTTTGGGACTTGATCTTTGGAGAGAAATATTTATCTAAGTGTTTTAATGAGTATTGGGGAATGTCTTGGATGATATGAGTGTGAAATGTGGCCAAGTATAGGTATTTTCATGTATGGGAGGACTGGGGACCAAGACCCAAAAGGCTTGAAGCAAGATAAAAATCAATGGCAACAAAAAACATAGGTTCGCATCTGGTCTACGACACGGACCTGTTGCGGAGGCAAGATTTACACAAGTCAGCGGTAGCTGCGCATCACAGCATGATTGTGGACCATTCTGGAAAAAGAAATTTGGAAAAATGAAATTGTGATTCGTTTGCTCTAAAATTCGAGTTAGACCGATTTCACACTAAATTTTACCCCCTGATCAAGAATGTGAGTCAGATTTTCAAAATAATATACAGATTTGGAGATATAAGGAAATTACAATTCTGGGCATTTTTGAGGTAGATTTTCGGGCACTTTTTTGGTCGTTTCAAAAAGCTACCTTGAACTCCTCCTAAAGCACCACATTGTTGGTTCCTTAATCCTCCTTCCATTTACTAAACCATATCTGTGCTTACCTTTTTAGTTAGAAAGCCGCAAACACCATTTGCTCCTCCGATTTTATACTCATGATAGATAATACGTTGTTGAACTCCTCAATGAACTCTTGAGTTTAAGCATGATCTAGCATAGCGAAGAACAATCGTTAGGGGGTAAAACTCACTTCAACTCTATAGCATGACTTAGAACATGAAGAAGTGAAATATTTCCTAAAATACCTCATAGCCTCATGCTCATAGTTGTTGTGCACTACACAACCATAAACAAGACTCTAATCAATGTGGTGTGTCTGACACCAAGGAAGATTAACAACCTAGTGCTCTGATACAAAGTTTGTCATGGTCCAAGCCTAGGGGCTACACATGACATGACGAATAGGGAACCCAAAGGGACCCAAGTAAGCATCATAACATATCATTACACATCATTGGTCGTGGAAGAAAGTAAACAATATAATTGAATTAGAAAAAGGGGCAAGGGACTAAAGGTATGCTTACAAAAGATAAAAAAAAATAGAGAGTCAAGTTTCAATACATAACATGTCCAACAACACCTCTACTACATAGATAAGAGCGAGGGCCAAGACAAGCAACCAGGCTCGCCTGCATAGTCAATATATACATAAAAGAAGGATACTATTACTACATAGCATAAGATCGTAGATATTGTACCCGGAATGGAGGACTCGCCAACTAGCTTGAGAGAATTCGTACTAGCCACATGGAGGAAGATGCTCAAGTGAGGCTCCAATTCCTACATGGTGATATCACGTTGGCAAAGAGTATGTGTTACTACATTTGAATGTACTAAGTATGTAGGATGCAATGCAACAAGTGATAAGCACCATAAGTAAAATGCAAAACTTAGGAAATGAAAAAGCATATAGAAATATGAGATGTATAAGTGATGCTTGAAGTAAACTCATGCTTATATAGAACATAATTCTCGTGTAAGGAGACACCATTATTATTGAATATCCAACCTACCACCTCCTTGGAGAGGCAAATGAGGAACAAACCCTTCAATGTGGTTTATGAGGTACAAACCTCACAACATTGTTCATAAGGTACAAACCTATCAACCTGGTTATCAAGGTACAAACCCACCAACATGGTTGCTTGGTCCTACAACCTTCTAGGTGAGGCTATCGAGATAGAAACCCCTCAATATGGTTGCACGGGCTTACCACCTGCCTAGCGAGATGGTCGAGCTTCAAACCCCTCAACATGGTTACCCGGGCCTACAACCCCCCGAGTGAGGCTTTGTCAATTCTCAACACTATAGTGATAATATTATATACACACATTCCTTTTATCATCATATAGTCATTCGACTCATAAGACATGCATTGGTCATTCAACTCCTTAAGAAATCATACCCGGACATTTTATCAAACACTTGGCTAGTGTGTAGTTCTAGTGTAAAAGCATGCGATTCGAGTGTGGATTCATGCTAGAAAATTCAGTGTAAAATGATCAATACATACCTTGTAAAACCCTCAAAAAATATACATCAAAACCCTTCATCAATTCTCACAATAGATTTTAGATTAGCAGCTCAAAACATGCTACAACAATCATAATTTCATGAAACGCCAACAGTGTGCAGTGAAATTCATAATAAGTAGGACCCATAAGTAAATCAACTTTAAATTATGCAATTTAGGTAAAAAGGAAGCTTTGGCACCATGGGTGAAACAGCCCAATGGTTGAAACCCACACAACTTAAGAATTCTTGATGAAGATTGAAAATGGAGACTTGAATCTTGAATGAAAAGCTTAAGATCTAGATGAGTTTTGGACACTTGAATTTTGAGGTGAAATATTGTCTAAGTGTTTGATAGAGTATTTACGAATGTCTTGAATGATACAAAGGTGAAATATGGCTAAGTATAGGTATTTTCACGAAGGACAAGGCTAGCCCCAAGACCCAAGGGCCTTAGACCGACTCCACAAAACTTGGCAAAAATAACAATGGTCCGCGCCCCAGCCGCATTGCGCTAGGGGGGCAAATCAATATCGGATAAGGATTTTTTTTAAAATTGGAATTGTGGTTCATTTGCTCTAAAATCAGGGTTAGACCTATATTCAACTCAATTTTCCCCCCTGATCAATAATATGAAGTCAGATTTTTTATATCACTCATGGATTTTAACATATACGAAAATTACGATTCTGAGCACTTCCGAGGAACATTTTCAGGCACTTTTTGGGGGTCTTTTCAAGGATGAACATCTTCCACTCATTGAGTTTTCTTACAAAAATAGCTACCACTCAAGAATTGGTATAGCTCCCTTTGAAGCTCTCTATGGTAAACATTATAGATCATTGGTTCGGTGCTTTGAAGTGGGGGGAAATGGCTTTGCTAGGTCCAGATTTTGTCATGAAAGCCTTAGAGAAGGTGAGATTGATAAAGGAGAGATTGACAACATCTCAAAGTAGACAAAAGCCTATTCCGATGTGAGAAGAAAAGACCTTGAGTTTAAGATTGGTGATTGGGTTTACTTGAATGTCTCACCAATGAAAGGTGTGGTTCGATTTGGAAAAAAGGGAAAATTGAGCCCATGGTTTGTAGGTCCTTTAAAGTTTCGAGAAGAGTGGGTAAGATTGCGTATGAGTTGGAGTTGCCTATAGAGATGAATTTGATTCATCCGGTCATCCATATATCCATCTAGAGAAAGTGTGTGGGTTACCCAAGTGCTATAGTGCCCTTGGATGTTGTGGTTGTTGTAGAAGACAATTTGACTAATGACGAGGTCTAGGTGGATATTCTTAATAGACAAGTGAAGAGGTTGAGGAATAAAGATGACGTTTCCATCAAGGTCCTTTGGAGGAACCAACAAGTTGAAAGTGCCACATAGGAAACCGAGGCGTACATGAGAAAGCGATGCCCATATCTTTTCTACACTATTCAAGCCAAAGGTATTAGTTTAAGACCCCTATAAGATTTCATGTCTTTAGTTTCAGCCGTTATGTCATTTTGCATGTATTCATGTTTATGTTGACAAGTTTATGGTGATTTTTGACATTCATGTTGAAATTTTTTAAAATGATGTTTGAATGCATTTGTTGTATTCAAGTTAGACTGAAATCTTCATTATTACTTCTCTTACGCACGTTTCTTTGACATTTGGGGATGAACGTTCCCAAGGGGAGATATTGAAACACCCAAAAAATATGCTTCAAATGCCCATTATCGTAATTTTCATAAATATCAAAATTCATGCGTGATATCAAAATCTGACTTTATATTCTCGATCAGGGTAAAATTGAGTAGGAAGCAGGTATAACTCAGATTTTAGTGGACACATAGAGAAAATTAGTTTTCGCTAATGTCACGACCCAAGCCTAGGGCATAGATGTGACATATCTTCACATATCATTACATATCATTGGTCGCAGAAGCAAGTAAATGGCATAATATATTAGAAGTAAGGGTAAAAGGGGATAAGGGGAAGCCTCATAACATAAATATCAAGAACAAGAGAGCCAAGGCTCATAGCATATATACATAACATGTCCAACAACCCCTCTAACCATAGTATTTAGCATGGACCAAGACAAGCACCCGGGCTCACCCTCATAGTCAATACATATATAAAAGTAAAATAGTTTTAGAATATAGCATGAGATCACAAACATCGTCCCCCAAATGGAGGACTTACTAACAAGCTTGGGAGAAATCGTACTAGCCACATGGAGGATGATGCTCAAATGGGGCTTTGGTTCCTATATAGTGACATCATGTAGGCATAAATTATGTGTTAGTAGGTTTGGATTTACTAAGTATGTAGGACGCAATGCAACAAGAGATAAGTAACATAATTGAAATGCATAAGCATAGGCAATGAGAAGCATATAACAATATAGCATGTATGACTAATGCTTGAAATAAATCATTCCTAAATAGAACATAATACATGTGTAAGGAAATACCATTATTAGTGAATATCCAAGGCCTACCACCCCTTTGGAGAGGCAAATGAGGTACAAACCCCTTAATCGGTTGATGAGGTACAAGACACCCAACATGGTTGATGAGGCACGAGCCCCTCAAAAACATTGATGGAGTACAAACCCCCAAACAAGAATATCAAGGTACAAAACCCTCGACATGGTTGCACGGCCCTACCACCCACCCGAGCGATGTGATCAAAGTACAAACCCCTCAGCAAGGTTAACCAGACCTACAACCCCCTAGTGAAGCTTCGTCAATTCCCAATACAATAGAGATAATATCATATACATACATTACTTTCATCATCATAAAGTCACTCAACTCATAAGACATGTATTAGACATTCAATTTTGCAAGAAATCATAACTCGAACATTTTATCAAACACTTGGCGGGTGTGTAGTGCTAGTGTAAAACAATGTAATTCTAGAGTAGATTCATGTTAGAAAATTCAATGTAAAACCATAAATAGATACTATATTACACCCTCAAGCAATATATATCAAAACCCTTCATCAAATCTCACAATATACGTTAGATTCATAACTCAAAACATGCTAAAACAGTCGCAATTTTATGAAACCTGAACATAGTGTGTAGTGAAATTCATAATAAGGAAGACCCATGAGTACATCAACTATAAATCATGCAATTTTGGGTAAAAGAAAGCTTCGGTATCATGGGTGAAAGGAACCTATGAAAGAAATCCACATACCTTGACTTTGGACAATCCATGAAGAAGATTGGAGATGGAGACTTGAAGCATGAATGAGAACTTTGAGATCTGGATGAGCTTTGGTACCTGAAATTTGGAGATGGAATATTGTCCAAGTATTTGAGAGAGTTTTGGGGAATGTGTTGAATGATATGAGGGTGAAACAAGGCTAAGTATAGGTATTTTCACGCATGGGAGGACTTGGGCCCAATACCCAAAAGGCATGGATCGAGATATAAAACTGGCAATAAAATACATAGGTTCGTACCTAGTCCGCGACACAGACCTCTTAAGGAGGTACGATTTACACAAGTCCACCGACTGTTGCGCATCATGGCACCGTCACAAATCGATTCTAGAAATTAAATTTTTGAAAAAATGAAATTACAATCCATTTGCTCTAAAATCGGGATTAGACCCATTTCCAACTCTATTTTACCCCCTGAGTAGGAATATGAAGTTGGATTTTGGAAATCACGCATCTAGTTTGAGATATATGGAAATTACAATTCTAGGCACTTTTGAGGCACATCGGGTACTTTTTGGGGTCGTTTCAATATTCCCCCTTGGGAAAATTAATTCTCAATGTCAAAGAAAAGTTTATAAGAAGAGCAATCATGAAGAGACCAACCACAACAAGGATGTATCAATACACTTAAAAACCATTTTCAAAAATCTCAACACAAGCGTAAAAATCAGCATGAACTTTCTCAATATGAACATGAATGCATGCAAATTCCATAAGGGCTAAAACATAAGATTGGAAATCATAAAATTAAAGGACTTGATGTGTAATCACAAGCTTGAATAAAGTGAAAGAGGTTTAGATATCGCTTCTCCATGCCCGCCCCAGTTCCCCGAGAGAAACTATCGACTTGATGATTCTTCCAAAGGGCCTTGATGAACACCACATCCTTATCAATAAACTTTTTGTATCCATCCATCCAATATCTCCAATGGGATCTTCTCCTACGCCAACTCCTCCACAATACCATAACCTCAAAAATTCTGTAACACTTGAGTCAACAACACATCTCCTCAACCTAGATGCATAAAGAGCCGGTCGAACCATATCCCTATTCATAGGCAACTCCAATTTCTATCTAGCCTTACCAAATCTCCTTAACACTCTATAAGGAACCATATATCTCGGGCTTAACTTACCCTTCTTACCAAAATGAACCACACACTTCATGGGTGAAACCTTCAAATAGATCTAATCACCAACTTTAAATTCAAGGTCTCTCCTCCTCACATCGACATAGAAGTTTTGGCGAATTTGGGTCGTTTTCAACCTTTCTCTAATCATCCTAGTTTTTCCAAGAGTCTCCATAACTAGATCTGATCCCAACATAGCCACCTCTCTAACTTCAAACCACCAAACTAGTGATCTACAACATCTACCACAAAGGGCCTCCGAAGGAGCCATATCGATACTATAATGATAGCTATTGTCATAGGAAATTCAATCAATAGAAGATGATCATCCCAACTACCGCTAAGCTCTAATACAAAAGCCCTAAGCATGTACTCCAGTGTTTAGATAGTTCTTTCAGCTTGACTATCCATTTGAGAGTGGAAGGTTGTACTAACCCATAACCCAACTAGAATCATAACCTTATCTAGTCTTGGGAAACCCAACTACAAATTCCATATTAATTTCTTCCCATTTCTAACTAGGAATCTCTATGTCTTGGGTTAAGCCACCCAACCTTTGGTGTTCTGCTTTGACTTGTTGACAACTATGACAACCAGCAAAAATTTGGCCATGTCCTCCTTCATGCCTCCCCACTAATAATGTCTCTCAAATCTCTATATATCGTAGTAGACTCAGTGTGAATAGGATAGGACGAACCATGATCCTCATCAAGAATCTTTTCTCTCAAGCCATCAACACAAAGCACACATAACCTACCTTGGTATCTAAGGACACCATCTCTCCCTTGGGAGAAAACCTCCACCTTACCATCTTTTACTTCAATTCCAACAAAGCAGGGTCAAGATCTTGCTTAGCTTTTACCCCCTCAATCAATGAAAATTTAGAACCATCAACAATAAAAACACCCCCATTATCAACCTCTTCCAACTTAACCCCCAATCTAGCCAACCGGTCGGCCTCTCTAGCCACCTCTTTACCACTATCAACATGAGCAATTCTACCCATGGACACTCTACTGAAAGCATCTGCCACAACATTAGCCTTATCAGGATGATAGTGGCCACTCATTTCATAGTCCTCAAGAAGTTCTAACCACCTTCTTGGTTTCAAGCTGAGATCTTTTTGAGTGAACACTCATTGAAGACTGTTATTATCGATGAACACATTAACATACACCCCACACAAATAATGATACCATATCTTTAATACAATACCACAGCGGTTAGCTCAAGATCATGGGTAGGAAAGTCCTTTCCAAGGATCTTAAGTGGTCTAGAAGCATAGGCTACCACCATACCATTTAGCATCAAAACACCACCCAACTAATTCTTGAGGTATAACAATACACAACAACCTGTTAAACACTTCCAGTAGTGACAATATAGGAGCGAAAACAAGATTTTCCTTCAAGGTTTTAGAAACTCTATTCACACTCATCGGTCCACCCAAATCAGCCCTACCTGGGGTCAACTAAGTCATGGGAGAAGCAATGGAAGGAAACCTATCCAAGAACCTCCGATTATACCCGCTATGTCTAAGACGCCCATAATATCCGACGGGGTCAATGACCTAGGCTAATCTCCAGTCACCTTCACTTTAATAGGGTCCAACTTAATAACATCACCCAGCACCACACGATATAGGAAGGCAACCTATTACAACCAAAACTTCCATTTCTCATATTTAGCGCTCAACCTTCCTCCATAACCTTTAGCACTACCCTGAAATGACTCACATGGTTCTCCTCACTCCTGGAGACAAACCAATATATCACCACCAAGGACCATCACAAGCATAAGAATGTAGAGTTTAAAAACCCTATTTATGAGACCTATGGACGTAATCGGTACCTAAGTCAAACCTAAAGGGCACTACCCCAAACTCAAAATATAGGAAAAAACATTCACTAACTCATTAATCCCTGGACACAACTCGATAGAAGTGACTTAGATTCAACATCCCTAATTTCTTACAAGGTGATAAATGCAACCCTTAGAGATCAGTTGTACCTTGACACAAGAAACGGACTTACCCCTTCACAACCATATTACAAGCCCCCACTCAAAAACGGGTTTAGTAAGGAATTGGAATCTTACTCTATAGGCCCTACAATCAAATGAGACTCACTAAGCATGCAACTAATTCATCCCAAGTATGACATGAAAATCCAGCACATCAAACCCAATAAGTCACAAGGCAAGACCTAATGCAATGTGGTCACGAAACAATACCTATGAATGTTCTAATAATAATAGACTCAACAAAAGGTGTAGACTTCAAACGTTGACACAACATCTCGGGCACTCTTGAAGCCCACTAACAATAAGAAAGAATAATAAAAGAAATATTAAAAGAGGTAGTAGCACCCAAGCCTATCAAGCCACACACATCAAAACGAAAGGAATTTGTAATGTATTGGTAGCAACATTGGCCACCTCATTCCCTCCTTGAGTCACTTGATCAACATGATCACCTTTCCCTTATCATGGGCCATCCTTACCTTTGTTGTGAGCATGTGGATAATCCAGAAATTTGTAGCCCATCTAACCACACCCAAAGCATGCACCCGTGTTGCTCCAACATGCACCACTATGACTTCTCCACATTTTGGGTATCTAAAATGAGTCACCCCATCATCAACCCCTTTTACTTTTATTGCATTTACGAGGAAAATCCCTTCTCTTATTCCCCTCTTCACTACAAATGAAGAAAGCATTGTTCCCACCTCAAACACTGGCCTCTATTAACCCTACCACATGTTGGACACATAGCATAACCTCTATCTTTGATACTTTGGAACTTTCCTTCAAAACGGGCCCTCTTGGCCTCACTACCCCTTGTCTTACCATTTGATGTCTCGGAGCACTCACTTATTGATTGATGTGAGTTGTCAATTTTGTCACCGCATTGGCCAATACCCATTAGAACATCGCAAACCTCCGCATTTGATATATTATTGTCCTGAGTAGCTTGAGACATACCCTGAAGTATAACGGTTAGGGATTAGCAATAATCCCTAGGGAACCTAACTCTATCGCATGACAAAGATCATGACGAAGTGAAACATTTCCTAGAATGCCTCATAGCATCATATTAATAGTTGTGTTGTGCTTCAAAACCATGAATAAAACTGTAATCGATGTGGTATGTTAGGCGCCAAAGATCTAACAACCTAGTGCTCTCATACAAATTTTTTCATGACCCAAGACTAGGTCCTAGACGTGACATGGCGTATGGGGAACCCGAAGGGGACCTCAAGCAAGCATCTTAATATATCATTACACATCATTGATCACGCAAGCAAGTAAATGACATAATCGATTAGAAGTAAGGGTAAAAGGGGCTATGGGGAAGCCTCAAAACATAAATATCAAGAACAAGAGAGTCAACACTCACAACATAGATAAATAACATGTCCAACAATACCTCTAACCATAGAACTTAGTGGGGGCCAAGAGAAGCAGCCGGACTCACCCTCATAATTAATACCTATAGAAAAGTATGATAGTCTTAGAATATAGCATGAGATCACAAACATCATCCCCAGAATAGAGGACTCACCAACAAGATTGGGAGAAATTGTACTAGCCACATGGAGGAGGATGCTTAAGTAGGGCTTTGATTCCAACATTGTGAAATCATGTAGTTATAGAGTATGCGTTAGTAAATTTGAATGTACTAAGTATGTAGAATGCAATGCAATAAGCGATAAGCAGCATAATCGAAATGATAAGCTTAGGCAATGAGAAACATATAATAATATGGAATGTATGAATGATGCTTGAAGTAAAATAATGCTTATATAGAATATAATACATTTTTATGGAGTGACCATTTAATAGTGAATATCCAAGGCCAACCATCCCCTTGGAGAGGTGAATGAGGTACGAACCACTCAATCGGTTCATGAGGTATAAAACCTCAACATGGTTGATGAGGTATAAACCCCTCAACAAGGCTGATGAGGTATGAACCCCCCAACAAAATTATCAAGGTACAAACCCCTCGACATGGTTGCACTGGCCTACTACCTCCCAAATGGGGTGATCGAAGTACAAACCCCTCAATAAGGTTACACAGGCCTACAATCCTCCAAGTGAGGCTTTGTTAATTACCAACATTATAGAGATAATATCATATACACACATTACTTTCATCATCATAAAGTCAATCAACTCATAAAACATGCATTAGACCTTCAATTTCCCAAGAAATCATAACCGAGACATTTTACCAAACACTTGGTGGGTGTGTAGTCTAGTATAAAAACATGTAATTCAAGAGTGGATTCATGCTAGAAATTTCATTGTAAATCCATCAATAGATACTAGGTAATATCCTCAAGCATACATCAAAACACTTCATCAAATCTCACAATAGACCTTAGATTCAAAGCCCAAAACAAGCTCAAATAGTCATGATTTCATGAAACCCCAACATAGTGTGCATTCAAATTGATAATAAGCAAGACCCATGAGTAAATCAACTTTAAATCATACAATATTTGGTAAAGGAAAGCTTGGGCACCATGGTGAAAAGAACCCATGAAAGAAACCCACATACCTTGATTTTGGAGAATCCTTGGAGAAGATTGGAGATTGAGACTTGAAGTTTGAATGAGAACCTTGAGATCTTAATGAGTTTTGGGACTTGAAATTTGGAGATGAAAAATTCTCTAAGTGTTTGAGAGAGTATTTTGGAATGTCTTGAATGATATGAGGGTGGAATAAGGCTAAATATAGGTATTTTCACGCATGGGAGGAATTTGGCCCAAGACCCAAGATCCTTGGACCGAGATACAAATCAATGGCAACAAAATACATAGGTCTGTATCTGGTCCATGACGCGGACCTATCACAGAGGTAAGATTTACACTGGTACGCAATAGTTGCATGTCATAGATTGATTCTGGAAATCAAAATTTTGAGAAGATAAAATTATGGTTTGTTTGCTCTAAATCGGGGTTAGACCCATCCCCTACTCAATTTTGACCCATGAGAAAGAATGTGAAGTTATATTTGTGAAATCACGCATGAATTTTGAGAAATATAGAAATTATGATTTTGGGCACTTCCGAAGCACATTTTTGGGGACTTTTTAGGGTCGTTTCAACTAATTTTCATAAAATGGTGTACCTCTACGACCAGGCCGCAGTGTGAACTAGGCACGGATTAGTATAAATTCCTCCTCCGTGATAGGTATGTATTGCAAACCAAACGCGGGCCAATTCAACTTTTCCTTTGTTTTTCATTTCGGCCAAAGGCATTAGGGTCATAGTCGGATGCCTACTTATGAATGAAAACACCTATACTTAGCCACATATTTACTCTATATCACCCAAGACCCACTCAAAAACCTATCCAAGACTTAACTAAATATCTCATTCAAATTTCAAGGATTTCAAGCCTAACTTTGGAACTCAAGGACTCTCTTCAAGCTACAAGTTCTCTTCAAACTCATCTTAAGAAAACCCAAGTTTGAGGTATGTGATTTTCTTCCATTGGGTCCTTTCATCCATGGAGCCTAATCTTGTTTCTTTAAAAAATTGCATGTTTTCTAGTTGTATTACTTATGGGTATCTCTTAATATGAATTATGAGCATGAATTATGTTGGGGTTTTATGAAATATTTATTGATTAAGTATGTCTATCTATTTCGAACTTATACCATGAATTAATTTTGTAGATTGAGACTATGCATATTTTCAGCTATGAAACTATGATGTATTATGAGATTTGATGATGGATTTGAAGGTACCCTACATGAGGGTTTTACAATATGTTGGTGGATTGATTTGCATTGAGTTCTCTCACATTATTTCAATCTTGAATTGCATGATTTTGAACTAGTATCATGAACCTAGCAAGTGTTTGATAAAATGGTCAAGGCAAGAATTTTCAAGTTATTCATGATTTATTTCATGATTTACAAGTCAAGTTACTATATAATGATTACGGGCTTTCAGGTGTGTATTGAATTCATGAAAAGTATCTATTATGTTACAAGTATCAAATTAAGCCATATTTCAAGATTCTTTACCTCTTATGAGCCATTAACGTTAAAACAAGGATTCATGTATGATTATGACCTACTCTCATGTTTCAAGTTAGGATCACCATTAGAGGTCAAGCATGTTTAAGAGCTACTCATGTTGTGTTTCTTATAAGCTATTCATGTTATGATTAAAGTATGATTATTTCAAGTATTCAGTGGGATTAGACTTAGCACGGATGGATTGGATGTCGACGTGGACTATCTTCAAGGGTCCATACTCCTTTCCTCAAACTATGTACCATAGTAGGATTATTATTAATACCCTTGCTATAATAGTGGAAACATTTAGTGCAGTTTTTTGTAAAGTCCACCTCGAAAAAGGATGGGTTCCCTCTAGGGGGGTTGCTTCTCCAAAATGGGATGGGCTCCCGTAAGATGAAGTATGGTTTACCTTTATCGGTAGACCACATCTTTAACGATCAGGGGTAATCATCGAAACTCCAAGTTGTAGCTCGCTTGGTCTTACTTTTGTCAGTTAGGGTATCTTCCCACACATTATTATGTTTTATGCAAATTGAATGATATACAAGTATATTTTACTTCAAACATTGACCATACATTCCATATTGAGATCTCACTTATCTATTGCTTATTACAATGCATTTTTACTATATTGGCTTATGTCTTGTTGCATTGCATCCTACATACTTAGTACAATCAAATGTACTAAGGTATACTCTATGCCTATATGATATTACCATGTAGGAACTGGAGCACCACTTGATCATCCTCCACATTGAAACAACCCCAAAAGTACCCAAAAATGAACCTCGAAAATGCCTGGAATCGTAATTTTGATATATCTCAAAATCCATGCGTCATATCAAAAATATGACTTCATATTCTTGTTCAGGGTGTCATATTAAATGGGAAATAAGTTTAACCCTGATTTTAATGCAAACGAATTGTAATTTCATTTTCCCAAAAATTGATTTTCAAAGAGCTTTTCGCGTCAGTAGTGCGATGAGACAAGAGCGCCCCACAGTGTAAAAATGTTGCTAGTTTTCACTTTGTTCCAAGACTTTTTGATCTTGGGTGTAAGCCTTTCCATGCCTAAAAATACCTATACTTAGCCATATTTCACCTTCATATCATTCAAGACATTCCCAAATACTCTCTCAAACACTTAGACAATATTTCATCTCAAAGTTCTAGTGTCCAATGCTCATCCGGATCTTAAGGATTTCACTCAAGCTTCAAGACTCCTTTTCAAATCTTCATCAAGAATTCTCCAAAGCTAAGGTATGTTGGTTTCGACCATTGGGTCCTTCCCCCAATGTGCCTAAGCTTCCTTTTTACCTAAATTGCATGATTAAAGTTAATTTACTTATGGGTTTTTTATTGTGAATTTGACTATAAACTATGTTGGGGTTTTGTAAAAGTATCATTGTTTATCCATGTTTTGAGCTATGAATCTTAGATCTATCTTGAGATTTGATGAATGATTTTGATCTATGTTGTATGGTGGTGTTATAATGTATTGGTGGGATGATTTACATCAAGATTTATTACATGTTTTAAATCTTTAATTGCACGGTTTTACACTAGCATCACACACCCACTATGTGTTTGATAAAATCTTCGGTTCTAGTTTCTAGAGAAATTGAAAGCTTATTGCATGTCTTTACGAGTTGAATGACTATATGATGAAGAAAAGAATGTATGTATATGGTATTATCTCTATAGTACATGGAATAGACAAAGCCTCACTCGGGGGGTTCTAGGCCTGGGTAACCATGTTAAGGGGTTTGTACCTTGATTGACTCGCTCGGGAGGAGGTACGCCTATGCAACCATTTCAAGGGGTTTGTACCTTGGTAACCATGTAGAGGGGTTTGTACTTCATTAACCATTTTAATGCGTTAGTACCTCATCAACCACATTGAGGGGTTTGTGCCTCATTCGCCTCTTCAAGGAGGTGGTAGGCCTTGGATATTCAATATTAGTTGTCTCTTCTTACACATGTATTATATTCTATGAAAACATGATTTATGTCAAGCATCTTCCATTCATGCCACATTGTTATATGCTACTCATTGCCTATGCTTATGCATTTCGATTGTGTTGCTTATTTCTTGTTGCATTGCATCCTACATCGCAATCCATATTGTATGTAGCATTTCTTCTACTACATACACTATGCCTGCATGATGTCACTATGTAGGAACTGGAGTCCCGCTTTAGTATCTTCCTCCACGTGGCTAGTATGAATTCTCTCAAGCTAGTTGGTGAGTCCTCCATTCCAGAGACAATATCTATGATCTCATGCTATGTAGTAATAGCATCTTTCTTTTATATATATATATATATATATATATATATATATATATATATACATAT
>JAOTQR010076869.1:0-12667 GCA_025774065.1 Solanum ossicruentum
CCTAATAGAATTCCAAACAAACACATTTACAATCTCACACTAAACTTGCACCCACTCGTGCCCACAGACCTCTATACGATAGAAAACAATATATGATGGGACAGGGCCCCGCCGTACCCTCGAAGTATCCAATATAACATGGCAACAAAAGGATAAATATAAGTACATATACCCAACAAACTTGCTCCAGGAGAAAAGGAGCACAACACCAATAAGGATTGAATCCTAGCTAGAAGGATCTCTCACCTGTACGTCTGTATTATATATATATAGATATATATATGCATTGGTTTTACCAATTCTACCATCTTTATTAGCAAAGAAATATTAACATAAAATGGTTGCCATTAAGTATTCACAAAAGAGCCAAAAAAATATACATTACCAATCAAACATTAAAATCAAATTTGGTAAATAAATTTTCCAAATTCTTACAAATATATATCAACATATATGTTATTATCCACAAATATACTAGCATGACCCAAACTAGGGCCTAGATGTGACATGACGATTGGGGAACCCGAAGGGATCCAAACAAGCCTCTTAGCATATCATACACACATCCTTGGTCGCGGAAGCAATTTAAACAACGAATAAGAGAATGATATAAGGGCAAGGGGATAAGGGAAATACTTCATATCATAAAATATCAAGAGTCAAAAGAGAGTCAAGCTTATAGCATCTTTACATAACTTGTCCAACAACACCTCTAGACGTAGAAGTTAGCGGGGGCCAAGACAAACAACCAGGCTCACCCTCATAGTAATGAACATAAGTATTCAAAAATATACAAGATGTTGTCTAAGCATAAGCATGAAATAATATAGATATTGTCCCTAGACATGAGGATTCACCAAACCTAACTTGAACAATCCGTTTAGCCACGTGAAGGAGAATCAATGGGAACTCCGGTTCCTACATAGTAATATCACGTATGCATAGAATATGCGTTAGTACGTTTGAATGTACTAAGTATGAAGGATGCAATGCAACAAGAGATAAGAAACATAATCAAAATGCATGAATAAGCTTATAGCGATATGACATGCATGGGAGATGCTTAGAGTAAATCATGCTTACATGAAACATAATACGTGTGTAAGAAGTGACCATCAATATATAATATCTAAGGCCTACCACCTCTTTGGAGAGACGATCGAGGTACAAGTCTCTCAACATGTACATAACCCCCAATCATGGTAGCACGGGCCTACTACCTCCCGAGCAAGGCAATCAAGGTACAAATCCCTCAATGTGGTTATTGAGGTACATACCCGCTCCTAATCATGGTAGCACAGGCCTACTACTTCCCGAGTGAGGCAATCGAGGTACTAATCCCTAAATATGGTTACCCGAGCCTACTACCTCCCGAGCGAGGCAATCGAGGTACCAACCCCTCAATGTGGTTACCCGGGCCTACAACCCTCCGAGCGAGGTTTGGTCAACTCACAACACTATAGAGTAAGATGACACTTATATCATTTTTTTCATCATCATAACATCATTCAAATCATAAGCCATACTTTACACCCTCAACAACTCAAGAATCCATAACCGAACATTTTATCAAGCAATTGGCGGATGTGTAATGCTAGTGTAAATCCATGCAATTCTAGAGTGAAATCATGCAAGAAAATCCAATATAAAACCACCCACCAATACTTGGTAATACAATCATGGAATATACATCAAAACCCTTCATCAAATCTCAAGATAGATCCAAGATTCATAACTCAAAACATGTTTAAACAGTCACACTTTTACAAAATCCCAACATAGTTCATAGTCAAATTCATAGTAAGTAAGATCCATAAGTAAATCAACTTAGAAACATGCGATTTAGGTAAAAAGGAAGCTTGGGCACCATGGGTGAAAGGACCCAATGGTTGAAACCCACATATCATGACTTTGGGGAATCCTTGATGAAGATTGGAAATGGAGACTTGAAGCTTCAGTGAAATCCTTAAGATCCGAATGAGTTTTGGGACTTGAAATTTGGGGTGAAATATCAGTCTAGGTGTTTGAGAGAGTACTGGGGAATGTCTTGTATGATATAAAGGTGAAACATGGGTAAGTATAGGTATTTTTATGCATGGAAGACTTAGACCCAAAAGCCTTGGATCGAACTAAAAATATCTGGGAAAAATAATGCTATTCCACGCCCTGGCCGCATTGCGCTAGGGGCGCAGAATCATTCTGGATAAGCAAATATTGTGAAATTGAAATTGTGATTCGTTTTCTCTAAAGTCGGGGTTAGACCCATTTCCTGCTCAATTTTCCCCCCAATCAAAAATATGAAGTTGGATTTCCATATCATGCACGAATTTTGAGATATATGAAAATTACGATTCGGGCATTTTCGAGGCACATTTTCTGGCTCTTTTTGGGGTCGTTTCAATATCTCCCTCTCGGGAACATTCATCCCAGAATGTCAAAGAAACATATATAAGAAGAGTAATCATGAAGAAGTCAGACCAAACAAGAATGCAACAACACATATAAATGACCATTTTTATAATCTCGACATAAGTGTCAAAATCATCTTGAACTTGTCAACATAAACATGAATGCATGCAAATAACATAGGGGATGAAACATAAGATTTTAAGATCATAAAAGAAGGAATTAACATGTTAGCACAAGCTTGAATAGAATGAAAGAGGTACAAATATTGCTTCCCCAAGCCCGCTCTGGCTCCCCGAGAGACACTTTCGACTAGATGATTCTTCCAATGGGCTTTGACAAACACTAGATCCTTATCCATCAACTTCTCCACCCTTCCATCCAATACCTCTGTCAAACCTTATCCTAAGACAACTTATCCTCCACAACACCCTCAACCTCAAAGATTTCTATAGTACTCGAGTCACTAACATATCTCCTCAACCTAGATACATGAAGAACCGGACGAATCACATCCACAT
The DNA here is from genome assembly GCA_025774065.1 of Solanum ossicruentum. Taxonomy (NCBI): domain Eukaryota; kingdom Viridiplantae; phylum Streptophyta; class Magnoliopsida; order Solanales; family Solanaceae; genus Solanum; species Solanum ossicruentum. The sequence goes on from JAOTQR010076869.1 coordinate 2,928, forward strand.
CCATAGGCAATTCCAATTCGTATGCAACCTTACCAATCCTCTTCAATACTCTATAAGGACACACAAACCATAAACTCAATTCCCTTTCTTACCAAAATGATCCACACCCTCTATGGATGATTCTCCAAATAGACCCAATCACCGACCTTATATTCAAGATCCCTTCTCCTCACATCGGCATAGGACTTTTGATGACTTTTGGCTATTTTCAACCTTTCCCTAACCGACCTCACCTTATACATAGCCTCCACAACCATATCTGGACCCAACATAGCCATTTCTCACACTTCAACAACCCATACGGTGATTTACAACGCCTACAATAGAGGGCCTCAAAAGGAGCCATGTCAATGCTAGAATGATAGATATTGTTAGTCTCATCAAGAACCCTCTTTCTCAAGTTATCAACACTAGGAACACACAACCTACCTTGGTACCTAAGGACACCATCTCCCCTTTGGGAGAAAACCCCTACCTTGCCAACGCTCACCAAAGCCTTCAATTCTAACAAGGAGGAATAAAGATCTTGCTTTGCTTCTACCTCATTAACCAAGGAAGATTTTTGAACCACCAACAACCACAATACCACCATAGTCAACCTATTCCAACCTAACCCTCAATCTTGCCAACCGGTACACCTCCCTAGCCACCACTTATCTACCACTACAAATATGAACTAGGCTACCCATGAACACCCTACTCAAAGCATCGGCCACAACATTAGTCTTACTAGGATGATAATGCACACTCATACTATAATCCTTAAAAAGTCCTTACTACATTATTTGTCTCAAGCTTAGATCCTTTTTGAATGAACACATATTGGAAACTCTTAAGATTGGTAAAGACATCAACATATACCCCATACAAATAATGACATCAGATTTTCAAAGCAAATACCACGATGGAAAATTCAAGGTCATAGATAGGATAATCCTTCTCATGAATCTCAAATTTCTAAAAGCATAGGCTATCGCCTTACCACAATCCAAACTAATTCGGGAGGCATCAAAACACACAACAAACCCTTCCAACCCTTTCGGTAGAGATGAGATAAGAGCAGAGTCAAGCTTATCCTTCAAGGTTTGGAAACTCTTTTCACACTCATCGGTCCACACAAATCTTAGCCTTCTTTTGAGTCAACTTAGTCATGGGAGAAGCAATAGAAGAGAACCCTTTCATAAACATTAGGTAGTAACCTGCTAAGCCTAAGAAGCTCCTAATATTTAATGGGGTCAATGGTCTAGACCAATTTCTAATCACATCCATCTTCTTAGGATCCAACTTAACACCATCCCCCGGCACCACATGACATAGAAAGGCAACCTCCTCTAACCAAACATTCACACCTCTCAGACTTAGCATACAATTTCTCTTTCCCCAAGGTTTGCACCACTACACTTAAATAGTTTAGAAGCTCTAAATAAATCAACACTTCATCACTAGAGCCCGCCACAACATGCCAAGGTAGGGTTGTAAGACCCTATTGATGAAACCCATAAACATAGCCGGTGCATATGTAAACCAATCAACTTCTCCACGACGTAAAATGCTCATTGCTAGCCTGAAAGGGCCCCTAGGGATATCACCTACCCTCGTCCTTACTTGGGAACAAAACCCGAACCGAAGATCAATCTTAAAGAAGTGACTAACCCATTGAAGTTGGTCAAATAGATCATAAATCCTTGAGAGAGGGTACGCGTTCTTCATGGTGGCCCTAATATATTGTCGGCAATCATTACACTTTCTAACGGAACCAACCTTCTCCTATGCAAACAACATCGGGAAGCTCACTAGGAAGGACATCAAGGAACTCGTCTATCACTAGAACAACTAAATAGAAATAACTTAGGTTCAACACCCCTAACTCTTATAAGATGATAATTGCCACCCTTAGGGATCAATTGTACCTGAAGACAAGAAATGGGCTTACCTCTTCACTACCACTCAAGAACGGGTTCATTAGGAGATTAGAATCTAACTTTATGGGTACTAGAATCAATGGAACATAATATGCATGTAACCAATCCATTCGTAGAATGACCTCAAAATCTACCACATTTAATTTAACAAAATGACAAGGCAAGACCTACATGCAACAAGACCACGAAATAATTTCTATAGACCTTTCTTGCAACAATAGACTCACCAATAGGGTAGACACCAATAAGTTCGCACAACAACTCGGGACACACATGAAGCCCATGAGAAAACAAAGGGGATAATGAAAGAGATAGCGGCACCCGGACCCATCAATGTACACACATCAAAGTCAAAGGAAACTGCAACATACCTGTAACAACATTGGGCGCCACCTCCACTCCTTGAGCCTCTTCATCAACATGACCACCTTATTCTTGAGGTTGACCACCTTTACACCTTTTTCGAGCATGAAGACAATCGATAAACCTGTGACCCATTTCACCACATCCAAATCAAGCACTAGAGTTCCCCCAACACGGGCCAGCGTGGTTGTTCCTATACGTATGGCACTTGGACTTAGGCCCTCCACCATTAACACCTTTACCCTTGAGGAGTTTACGAGGACAATCATTTACCTTATGACCCATGTCCCCACAACCATAACAATCATCCGTACCCTTCAAACATAGGGCATCATGGTATCTACCATATCTAAACCTAGCATAAGGCACCACACCGCCCCCACCTTTGGGACTTTGGAACTTTCCTTCAAAATGGGCCATCTTAACCTCCTTATCCTTTCCCGTACTTATCTTACCACTTAAAGTGTCAGGGGAACTCATTTGTTGATTGAGGTGAGTTGTCAATTCTGTCACCGGTTTGGCCAATACCCTGATAGCATTGCGAACCTCCATATTTGATATATCACTATCCTGAGTAGCTTGAGACATATTCTGAAATGCATAGTTAAAATAAGAAATAAGCCTTAGGGGACTTGACTCTATCGAACGACATATATCAAAAGAAGGGAAACATATCCTAAAGTGCCTCATAGCCTCTCATTCATAGTCATGGTGCGCTTCATAACTATAAATAAGACTCTAATTGACGCGGTGTGCTCGGATACTAATATTTTCACGACCCAAACTAGGGCCTAGATGTGACACAACGAATGGGGAACCCGAAGGGACCCAAATAAGCCTCTTAGAATATTATACACACATCCTTGGTCGCGAAAGCAATTTAAGCAACAATAAGAAAATGATATAAGGGCAAGGGGCTAAGATAATCATTTCATATCATAAAACATCAAGAGTAAAAAGAGAGTCAATCTTATAGAATATTTACAGAACTTGTCCAACAACACCTCTGGACATAGAACTTAGTGAGGGCCAAGACAAGCAACCGGGCTCACCCTCATAATGACCATAAGTATTCTGAAATATAGTCTAAGCATAAGCATGAATGAAGATAGATGTTGTCTCCAGATATAAGGACTCAGAAAAGTTAACTTGAACAATCCATCTAGTCACGTGAAGGAGAATCAATGGGAGTTTCAGTTCCTACATGATAATATCATATAGGCATAGAGTATGGATTAGTACATTTGAATATAGTAAGTATGTAGGATGTGATGCAACAAGAGATAAGCAACATAATCAAAATTCATAAACATAGGCAATGAATAGGAATAGAGCAATGTGACATGCATGGATGATGCTTAGAGTAAATCATGCTTATATGTAACATAATACGTGTGTAAGAAGTGACCATCAATATAAAATACCCAAGGACTACAACCTCCTTGGAGAGGCGATTGAGGTACAAACTCCTTAATGTGGTTACTGGGGTACATACCCCCCAATCATGGTAGCACGAGCCTACTACCTCCCAAGCGAGGCAATCGAGGTACAAACCCCTCAGTGTGGTTATTGAGGTACATACCCCCCAATTATGGTTGCACGGACCTACTAACTCCCAAGCAAGGCAATCGAGGTACCAACCCCTCAATGTGGTTACTTGGGCCGACAACCCCCCGAGCGAGGACTGGTCAACTCACAACACTATAGAGAAAAATGATACACACAAACATACAAATACACACACACATGCATACACACACACACACACATATATATATATATATATTTCTTTCATCATCATAAACTTATTCAGACCATAAGCCATGCTTTAGACCTTCAAAAACTCAAGAATCCATAACCGAACATTTTATCAAACACTTGGTGGGTGTGTAATGCTAGTGTAAAACCATGCAATTCAAGAGTGAAATCATGCAAGAAAATCCAATATGAAACCACCCACGAAGACTTGGTAATACCATCATGCAATATACATCAAAACTCTTCATTAAATCTCAACAGCGATCCAAGATTCATAGCTCAAAATATGCTTAAACAATCACACTTTTACAAAACCCCAACATAGTTCATAGTAAAATTCATAGTGAGTAACACCCATAAGTAAATAAACTTAGAAACATGAGATTTAGGTAAAAAGAAGCTTAGGCATGATGGGTTAAAAGACCCAAGCATTGAAACCCACATACCTTAACTTTAGAGAATCCTTGCTAAAGATTGAAAATAGAGACTTGAAGCTTGAGTGAAATCCTTAAGATCCAGATGAGTTTTGTGACTTGAAATTTGGGGTGAAATATTAGTGTAAGTGTTTGAGAGAGTATTGGGGAATGTTTTGTATGATAAAAAGGTGAAATATAACTGAGCATAGGTATTTTTATGTGTGGGAAGACTTAGGCCCAAGACTCAAAAGCCTTGGACCGAACTAAAAATAATTGGGAAAAATAACCCAAGTCCGCGCCCTAGTCGAGAATTAGACTTATTCTGGATAAGCAAATTTTGGAAAATTGAATTTGTCATTTGCTTGCTCTAAAATCGAGGTTAGACCTATCTCTCACCCAATTTTTCCTTCTAATCAGAAATATGAAGTCAGATTTTTATATCACGCACAGGTTTTGAGATATTTGGAAATTACTATCTCGGGCATTTCCAAGGTACATTTTCGGGCATTTTTTAGGGTAGTTTCATATACCAATAGTATCACCATAGAAAATAGCACACTGCTATGAGCAAAACAACTACATCACTATCAGTATATATATCCATATAACTATAGTCAATGATAAGCAAAAACCATTGCCAAATCATACTATGTTAGCCAAACACCATCAGTGACCAAACTGCACTTTCTGGGACAAACCATAACATCTACTAAGCTGCACTAAAATTTATACCAAAAAGACAACCAAAACACTGAAACCAACAAACTCATAACTTTCCAGTCACATTTTGCAAACAAGTTGTCTTGTTATGGCCTGTCAAACTACACTTACTAGAGGTAACCTTCCATCTCTGGGACTTCACTTCCTTAATATCCTTTTTTTGGTCATAATTTGATGGTCATCCTAGTCTTCTTTGTACAGTTGGTGCTAGTATATTCTCTTCTAACACATTATCCGGGATTATCCAGGTGATCTCGCACAACAGTGGTTCAATTGGTATTGCATATGCGTCCTGATAATTTTTGTTACCGTAGTACACTAAACAATAATCCTCTGTATGTTTTTCCCTATATTCAATAGCGCCGATTGCATGTCAATAGGGAATTTCATCATGTTGAAGCCATGTACAAGAACACATTCTTATGTTTAGACAAACTGTGAATCTTCTTACATGAAACACCCCAAAAAAGCCCTAAAATATGCTTTGGAAATGCCCATAATCGTAATTTTCATATATCTCAAAATTTGTGCGTGACATCAAAAATCCGACTTCATATTCGTGATTGGGGGTAAAATTGAGTGAGAAATGGGTATAACCCCAATTTTATAGGACCCGTAGTGAAAAATGATTTTCGCAAAAATTAGAATTCCAATGGTGATCTGTGCGGATCAGTGTTAATTTTTCCTGAAAAATCTGTTTAGGCCCAAGGGCCGTGGCGTCATAGCCCCATGTCCACTTATGCATAAAAAATACCTATATTTAGTCATTTTTCAACTCTATATCACTCAAGACCCTCTCAAGACCCTCTCTAACACTTAACCAAATATTTCATCCAAATTCAAGTGTCTTAAGCATAATTTCAGATCTCAAGAACTCCATTCAAGCTTCAAGTATACTTCAAGTCTACTTCAAGTCTACATCAAGAAAACCCAAGTTTAAGGATGTGGGTTTCATTCATGAGTACCTTTCACCCATGAGCCCAATCTTCATTTTTATGAAAATTGCATGTTTTCAAGTTTTATCTTCTATGGATATCTCTTATTATGGATTTTGATTGTAAATTATACTGAGATTATATGAAATGTTGATTTATTATACATGACTATCTATTTCAAGCTAGAACCATGAATGCATTTTGTCTATTGAGACTATGCATGTTTTGGAACTATGAACTATGATCTATTATGAGATTTGATGATGGATTTCAAAGTATCTTATATGAGGGTCTTACTGTGTGTTGGTGTGGTCATTTACATTGAGTTTTCTCATATTATTTCACTCTTCAATTGCATTATCTTGAACTAGCATTGCACACCTACCAAGTGTTTGATAAAATGTCTTGACAGGGATTCTTGATGTTGATAAAGGATTATTATATGATTTTACTTGAGAGGCATGTTATGATACTTTTTGGGTTCCCAAGTATGTATTAAACTTTTGAAAGGTTTCCATGATCTATAATAAAATTTTGAACCTTTATACTATGTTTTACTCTCATGAGAAATGTGAAGCCCTTTCGTGATTCTTGGATGTGATGATTTGATGAGCTATTTTGTACTCCTACCTAAAAGATTATATCATAAGGTAAGGACAATCAATTGACTAAAAAGGTCATAGAGTAAGGCAGGACCTCTCTTATTGATAAGATTATATCATAAGGTAAGTGCATCCCATATTCATACTAAAGAGATTATGTCGTAAGGTGAGGATACCTCTTAACTTCTACCGACAAGGCCATGCCGTAAGGTAGAATCAATCATGACTCTTACAGAAAGAATTGTATTGTAAGGTTAGAGACATCTCATACCACCTATCCAAAAGGATATATTGTAAAGTAGGGGCATTGGTAACACTCTCCGAAAAGGCTATACCATACGGTGCGTGGGTGACTACTTGGCCATTCTCATGCATGTTTGTATAAGGCTTTGAGTATATGTATATGAATCTATATTGAGTTTATGTTCCTTAATTATGATTAAGCATATTGTTATTATGGCTTGTGATTCTTGTTGCATTGCATCCTGCATACTTGGTACATTCAAACGTACTAATGCATACTCTATGCCTACATGATATTACCATGTAGGGACCAGCGCTCCTGTTGACCATCCTCCGCTTGACTGGTTTGGTTTTTGTGAAGAAAACTAGTTGGTCAGTCCTATATTCTGAAGGAAATATCTATTCTCAGTCATGCCTTATAGAGACTTTCTCTTATGTTGGACACTAATTAAATGAGGGTGAGCTCGAAAAGTGTCTTGGCCCCCGCTCCAATCAAAGTTAGAGATGTCGTTGGATATTATATCATGGTTTGATTATGGTATTGAAGCTTGACTCTTCTTACTTTATTATTATCATGAATTGTTTCCCTTTGTCCCTTTTCCTTTTCATTTATTTATCTCTTGTTTTGTTTAATTTTCTTTCACAACCAAGGATGTGCACACGATATGCTAAGAGGCTTGTTTGGGTTGTCTTCGGGCTTCCCATTCATTGTGTCACATCTAGGCCCTAGGCATGAACCGTGACCAACTTTGTATTAGAGCACTAGGTTGTTGATGGTCCTTGGAATCCAACACACTACGTCGATTAGAGTCTTATTCATGGTTGTAAAGCGCGCCACAACTATGAATGGGAGGCTATAAGGTGTTTTAGGAAATGTTTCATTTCTTCATGGTATATATCGTGCTTTAGATGTAAGATAATGATTTTTACCCTAACGAACTCTCTTTGCTCTTCTAGATCATTCCACTACAAAGAGGAAGACCAAGGAGGGCCCATGTACCCGAGTGGGAGGGGCAATCGGCTTACACTGCTCCTCAACCTCCTCAATATGGAGGCACTACCAAAGTTGATTTACGAAATGCCATTACTATGTTGGCCCATGCTATGACCAACCAATTGAATCAATGGGCCCAAGCTCCTATGCTCATACTCTAGCCTCAAGAGTGAGGGACTTCACTCGAATGAACCCTTTGGAATTTCATGGGTCCAAGATGGAGGAAGATCCCGAAGAGTTCATAGATGAGGTGTATAAGGTGCTATCCATCATAAATGTAAATTTGGAGGAGAAGGAGGAACTAGCGACCTACCAACTAAAAGGTGTGGCTCAAATTTGGCTTGTGCAATGGAAGATGGAGAAAGGAAATCATGATGCTATTTCTTGGGAGGAGTTCAAGGCCATCTTCCTCAACCAATTCCTCCCTATTGAGTTGAGAGAGGATAAAATGATGGAGATCATAAATCTCAAACAAGGTTCCATGAGCATGAGAGATTATGCCCTTAAGTTCAATAATCTCTCCAATTATGCTACACAATCGGTGGCCGAAGCTAGATCAAGGATGAATAAGTTTGTGTCGAGGGTGTTCGACTTGGTAAATGAAGAATGTTGTATTACTATGCTTTTAAATAATATTGATTTGTATCGGCTCGTGATCTGTGCCGAACAACTTGAGAGGGAGAAACATAGGAAGAAGAGAAGTGGGGGAGTCCAAGAGGGCTCAGATTAAGGGAAGCCGATTTCAATAAGGTCTCGAGTTTCAAGGCCAAAGATCCCCTAGTGCTCCAAATAAGAGGGTTGCCAAGGATGCGGTGCCTAACCTAAGGCTCTAAGAAGGTAGTAATAGGGTGACTCATCCTAGATGCCCAAAATGTGGGAAGAAACATGGTGGCACATATTGGAGGATCACGGGTGCATGCTTTGGGTATGGCTAGATGGGCCACAGAATCTCAGATTGTCCTATCACGCCTCAGAGTCCCGTTAGGGCAGACTGGCATCCATTTCTGATAAGGATTGGGAGAACCAACCTATATCTATGCGCTTGTATACATATTATAAGAAAATTTCTATGTTTGGCACTATTCTAGGGGGATAAATGGTAATAACAAGATATAAGGAGATGCGAACGACTAGGATGTTCGGGCCATGGTGTCTAAAGTATGAGACATGAGCACACTTTAATTTACATATTCTACAAACCCTCTAGTCAATAGTAAGTATCCATAAATGTTCGGGACAAGCCCCATCTGAATTAACTATATAATGCAAACATATAAGCTATTAGTACAAACAAAGCTCGAAGCAACCTGAAGCTTGGTAGCAACAGCTGAATGTCCTAAACTCTACAGGGGAGATCTACAAGCACCAGCACCTGCAACATGAAATGTAGGTCCCTCGCAAGGGACTCAGTATGAGATAATGTACTGAATATGTAAGGTAGCAAATACTATATATGAAGTACAATTCAAATTGAACTATGCACTGGTATAAGATAAGAGACCACCTTTACATATACTTTGGAATCATATACTTTATGTTCTTTATATTTCTTTACCTTTACTGCTTCAGTTTTCTCTTGGTTGCTACAGTGCTAAAAAATCATTTTTTTTGATCTTTCGATTATTTGATGCTTCAAGCTTGGTATATTGGATCCCCTAAGTGGCGTGGAGGTGTTAGTTGGTCCAAGAAATACTTGGTTTGATGGCTACAAAGATTTGGGTCTAGTAAGGGGCTTGAAAGGTATGTTAATTTCTAGCTTCCTTTATGTGAATTAAAGCTTGTGGGTG
>JAOTQR010076870.1:0-12665 GCA_025774065.1 Solanum ossicruentum
CAAAAACGGAGAAGTAATGATTTCTTCCAGGTTCAAATTGTGATGTTGAGAGTAGTAGATTGATCATGAGGGTAGGTGAGGAGTGAGTGAGTGTGTCCTTATTATTGTATTGGTGTTAAACTTATGTCATGAAGGGATAGAGATAAGAAGGAGGAGGGAGGTCAAACCTTATGATGAACAGTAGATAGGTAAGAGTATCATGGTGTGACTTTGAGTGAGAACTCATTGAATGGTGAAGGTAGAAATGCTAAGTAGGCTTGAAAATTCTAAAATATAATTGAAGTGGTTAGAGTGATAGGCTTGAATTCTGGGTTATTGTTATGTGAATATTGATGATAGACTAGTGAAAACTTCCTAATAAGGGTTTGAGGAAGACTAATGAGGTAGTGAAGAGGACTTGTGATCTTTTAATGAAAGTCCCTGTGGAAGTTTAGAGTTGAATATTGAGGATTTGCTTTGTATGAGCATGATCATCAAGGGAATAACACCTTGAAGCATAGAAGTAGGCTTGAATGGAAGAGGAGGAGATGGTTAGATAGAAATTTGAGTAAGAGCTATAAGCTTAAGTTTAGGGAGTAGAGTTTCATAAGATGGAGTATAATTGAAATGAGGTGCTAAGCTTTAAAATTGTATATAGAGTATTATGTATCGATGGTCCCATTTCCCATTAAAGTTGATGGCTTCTTTCTTGAGTTCAAAATAATAATTGTCGAGGTGTTCAAATGATTAAAATTGACTGCATTGTAACGTTCTATTCGTGCTTGATGGTGAAAATGTCTTAAAGAGTATCTTTACTTTTGATTAGAATCGATTTGTCTACTCTGAGTGACTTATGACCATCAATATTGGGTTATTGAGTATTGCAAGGAGTCTAGATTGTTATTCGTACCTGATAATGAGAATGTTGAAGGTAATGTCCCTACCTTAACTAAGTTGATTCTCTTTTCTTGAGTGGGTCGTCTATTCTTGAGTATAAATAGGGATTGTAGATAGTGATAAGGAGTCGAAAGTTTGATTGACTGATGGGAGTGTCAAGATGAATTCTGAGTCTATTCATGCCTTGATATCCACCCTACTCATTATTCGAGGATGAATGATCCTAAAAGGGAGATAATGTAGCACTCCAATTTTTTTCAGCTAAGATCAAGTCATCTTTCATATGATATAGGATTTTAGTTAGCGATTATTAGTTGAGTATAAGTTTTAAAGTCAAATTCTTAATATAAGAATAGAATTGGAAAAGATCTAAGGTCACATGAACCCTCTAATACGAAGCTAAGCTAAAAACTTTCTTATTGTTTGAGTTATAACGTAAGATTTTATAAAAGGTAGGTGGACCAATGACTTTTAGGTTGTATATCTATGCTAGGAGAAATTTCTAAGTATTTAAAGTATATTAGGTGTGATTTAGAGTCATAAGAGATCATTTACATCAAGCCAAGTTCAAAGAATTTCTATCAACTAAGTTTTCGTATGAGTCGATAGAAGGGTCAATTTCAAATGACCATATCTCCTAAAGTATAATGGGTTGATGATACATAAAATATCAAATCGAAGATATTCGAATTAGCTTTCCAACACATCTTATTTCGCATTAACTGGAGTTCGGAATAGAAAGTTATGACCATTTTAGTGAAGGGGTGCAGAGCTGTCCAAAGATCCGCGCCCAGAGCGCGGCGCGAACCCTAATTGGATGAGTTAATGACATTTTCTCTTTAACAATATGAGGTTATTTTTATACTAAAACCTATAGGGGTCTATTTAAGGTCCTAAAAATCTCAAAATATCAGTTTTCATAATAAAAAAGACTCTCCCTTCTCTACTAAACATAAAGGCTCAAGAATGATCAAGAAAGTCATGAAGTTAGGAATATCTCCAAGATTCTTCCTCAAGGTAAGTTATTCTTCATGAGTTTCAATATACCCAACCCGAATTTCTTCATCAATTGATGAAGTTCTAATAGGATTTTAAATCATAACCTAGGGTTTCAAGAAAATAAATTCAAGAATCCCAAGAAAAGATTTCTTGACTCTTTTTTTTTCAAGAATTATGGTTCTTCATCAAGAGATCTAAAGAGTCTAAGTCAAGAATTCAAGAATCAAAGCTAATAATTTCAATCAATGTTGTTCCATGTTCTTTCACTTTAAAAGAATTGCAAATATTGAGAATTTTCTCCAAGAAAGAGAAGAGAAGATCGCAAACTTTCCCCAAACTCTAACCAACGATTTCTCTCTCAATTTTGATCAGATTTGAGTGATTCAAAAGGCTAACTTGTATATTTTTTCGAGGAGAACATTGTGGAAGATTAGAATCTAACTTTGTTGCTTTGTTCGAGGTAAAATCGGTAGATCTTGTTGCTGCATTTTTAATGTATTTTGAAAACTGTAACATGCGATGTCTTCCTCATATTAGCTCCGTTTTTAAATGGTTTTTGCCGTTGAATTACTTATCACTTGGGGAACATTTTCATGTATATTCCGGTGATATTTTTTGGAAAAAAACTTTTTGGACCATTTTACCTTTTTTACCAAATTAATTGATTTTAGTGTCATTAGATTCATTATATAATTATGATGCTATATTTGAATAGATTTTGATGAATTGGAGTGTCATAGAAAGGGAAGAGATCGAAATTGACGTGATTCGAGACTTTCTATAAGGCAAGTGGATTTCTTAACCTTTGTTCAGTATATAAAATCTTGTACTTCTTGTGTGAGGTGTTGAGAACAATTTATGTAGGCTTTGATGTAAATATTTTAAATAGGACAATTATTCTATGGTGATATTTGACTTATGAACTAATGGTGGAGGTTTATTATATGCGAAATAGTGATTATTTGTTATTGATATCGAAGTGATATTTACTTTTAGATGTGAATGTTGTTAAGGTTGTGATGGTATTGAGATTAAGGATATTGCGACATTTATGTTATTGAGCTATCCATTCTTCATTTTGAGATATATGAATTTGTATGGGCATCTTGAATATTTTATTTTCATGAAGATGATTATTGTGCATTTACTATGTGATTGCTGGATGTTCCAAGGAAAGAAATGTAAAGCCGATGGGAAATGGTTTCGGCTAGTGAAAAAAATAAGAATTAAAGTGGTTACTATGATTTGCTGGGTCGAGTCATACGTCGTGACAATGACGATGATTCGCTGGGTCACACGCCGTGACAATGATGATGATTCACAGGGTCGGGTCACACGCCGTGATAGTTATTATGATTCGCTGGGTCGGGTCACATGCCCTGACAGGTGCATGGACTAGGAGTGCCTCATGGGTCCTGGACTATGTTACAGCGAGTGTGTATCACTAGGACAGACGTGCATCATTTTACGTAACATTGCATTGGATTGCATTACATCTCACAACATTCATTTCATCCCATAATGCTCTGACTTGTTATGATTATATGGAGTGCTATTGAGATTGGGTATACATTATATCTTTGACTTGTTTATGTCTTTACATGATTAGTTTTGGCATTGATTTTATGACACTTGATGAATTAGCGAGAACTTGATAAATTATAGAATTTTTCCCTATGATTTGAAAGTGGAATAAATGAGGATTATACTATCATAGGCTTTGATCATAGCATTTTCCGTTGGTGTAATTGCGAAGGTTATGACCTAGGTGTTAGTTGTGGCGAGTTTGGTTGGAGTGTTGGGGGTACCAGTATTCTATATTACTTAATTTTGTGTTTATTAGTTCACTTGTTGAGTACTGTGTGTTTGGTACTCACCCCCTTGCTACAACAGTTTTGTAGGCTGCGAGCCCGATCGTGATACTCTCTACTTTTCCTTGTCCGAGGCTTCCTGTGGAGATTGGGAGAGATTGTTGTTTTCCATTTAAGCTGACTTCTTACTCCTATTTATCATTTTGTTCTATTCTAGCGACAATGTCATTGATACTTGTGTTCTCTTTCGAATCTATTGTAATAAATTAGAAGCTTGTGCAGGTGACAATCAGGTTTTGGGGGATTTTTATTAAGTTGACTTATTGTCTGTAATTGAACTTTCATTTTTATTATAATTCCCCATATTTTTAATGTTATAGTTGGGTTGTAGGCTGACTTGTCTTGGTGGGATAAGATGAGTGCCATCATGCCCATTTTTGGGTCGTGACACATTCACCATACTCGTAACCTCACACTTATTTTAAGTCAACATCTTTATTTTTGTTTTATACTATGTAAAGCCTAGTAGAGCAAATCTCCAACGAATAGTATCACTCTCGTCATGCTATCTCTTTTTTCATAATGCTAACCTAAAGTTCAAGCTTAGGATCTAGTACTAAATTTCACGACTCAAGCCTAGGGTCTAGACATCACATGGAAAATGGGAACCAGAAGGGACCCCAAACAAGCCTCTTATTATATTATTAAGACATGAAATGGCGAATGAGAACCCGAAGGGACCCTAAACAATCCTGTTAGCTTATCATGTACATATCCTTGGTTGCAGAAACAATTAAACAACAAGAAGAGAGTAAAAATAAGGGTAAAGGGACTAAGGCAAATTTTGGATAACCATAAACTAACAAGATTCAAGCACATAGCATGATTTCATCACTTGTCCAACAACACCTCTAAACATAGACTTGAGGGGGGGCCAACACACTTTTCGGGCTCACCCTCATGGTACAAGAGTTCAACATAAAGAAATAACATAAGCAAGACCACTATAGCTAGTGTCCCTGAACTTGAGGACTCACCAAAGCTTATCTTCAAGATATCACAACTAGCCGCGTGGAGGATGATCGTGAGGAGCTCCGATTCCTATATGGTAACCTCATGTAGACATAGAGCATGTGTTAGTAATTTTGAATATACTAAGTATGTAAGATGCATTGAAATAAGAGATAGCCAATGTAGTCAAAATGCATAATCATAAGCAAAGGTTAGTATATTAAAAACATGGCATGCATGATCAATGTTTGAAGTAAAACATGCGTGTATAGAATATACTATATGTATCGGAAGAGACTATCAGCATAGACCAAGCAAACTAGTACTTGGAATCCAAGGTATACCACCCCTTTGGAAGGTAAATGAGGTATCTACCCTTCAATTGTTAGTAGGGGCTTACCAACCCCTGATAAGGCGATTGAGGTATCTACCCCTCAACATGATAGTATGGGCTTACCACCACCCCGACAAGGCAATTGAGGCCTAACACCCCCTCAACAAGGTGAGTGGGCTTCATACACACACACAACAAAGTGATTGGGCTTAACACCCCCCAACAAGGTCTGGTCAACTTTCAATACCATAGATACTTTTCATGAATTCAACTCATACATAAATTCCTTTCATCATCATAAGGTCACTTGACTCATAAGTCATACAATAGATCATTAATAACTCAAGAATCCTTAACTGGATATTTTATAAAACACATGGCGGGTATGTAATGCTAGTTCAAAATCATGCAATTCAAGAGTGGAATCATGTGAGAAAACTCAAGGTAAATCAACCCGCCAACATATAGTAATACCCTTATGCAAGGTAACTTGAGACCCTTCATCAAATCTCATCATAGATTATAGATTCATAGCTCGAAACATGCTTGAATAGTCAACATTTTATGAAACCCCAACATAATTTATAACCAAATTTGACAATAAGAGATACTTATAGATAATCCAACTTCAAAACATGCAATTTACATACAAACGAAGGTTGGACACCATGGGTGAAAGTACTCAATGGTTGTAACCCACATACCTCAAACTTTGGAATTTCCTTGGTGAAGATGTACATGAGAACTTGAAGCTTGAATGAAATTCTTGAGATCTGGAAATGAGTTTGAGTCTCTTGAATTTGGATGAAATATTTGGCTTTTGAGTCACTTGAATTTGGATGAAATATTTGGCTTTTGAGTCACTTGAATTTGGATGAAATATTTGGCTAAGTGTTAGAGAGGGTTTTGAGAGTATCTTTTTTTTTTAGTGATATAGGGTTGAAAAATGACTAAGTATAGCTGTTTTTACACATAGAAAGGCTTAGGCATAAGGCCCCAAAGCCTTAGGCTAAAACAATAAAGCTGGCAACAAAATACACATCTTCCCGCCCCTGGCACGTTACGCCTCGGCCGCGGATCAACACTAGATAAGGATTTTTTTTGAAAAATGAAATTTTGTTATGGTTGCTCTAAAATCGGGGTCATACCCATTCCCCACTCAATTTTTCCCTCTGATCACGAATATGAAGTCAGATTTTCAATATCACTCATAGATTTTGAGATATATGGAAATTATGATTATGGACATTTTTGAGGCATATTTTCGGGTACTTTTTGGGGCGTTTCAATATCTCTCCCTTGGGAACATTCATCCCTGAATGTCAATGAAATGTACATAAGAGAAGTGATCAAGGTGATTTCAGTGCAAAGCGTGAATGTAAAAAATGCATTGAAACATCATTTCAGAAACCTTAATATATGACTCAAAAATCGCCATAAACTTGTCAATATAAGCATGAATGCATGCAAATGATATACGGGTTGAAATTTAAGACTTGAAATCACATAGGGGACTTAAATTAGTACCTTAGGCTTGAGTAGAGCGGAAGAGATATAGATATCACTTTTGCATGTCTGCCTCGGCTTTCCATGTGGCACTTTCAACTTGCTGGTTTCTCCAAAGAACCTTGACGGAATATGCATCCTTGTTCCTTATCCTCTACACTTGTATATCTAAAATATCTACCAGGACCTCCTAAAAAGTCAAATTGTCTTCAACAACATCTAAAGGCACAATAGCACTTGGGTCACCCATACACTTTCTCAACATAGACACATGGAAGACTGGATGGACCATATTCATATCATTGGGCAACTCCAACTCATAGGCCATCTTACAAATACTCCTCAACACTCTATAAGGACCCATAAATCTTGGACCAAATTTACCCTTTTTACCAAAATGAACACACCCTTCATAGGTGAGGCCTTCAAATAGACCCAATCACCAACCTTAAACTCAAGATCTCTTCTGCTCACATCGGCATAGGACTTATGTTGACTTTGGGCTATTTTCAGTCTTTCCCTTATCAACCTCACCTTCTTCATGGCCTACATAACCAAATTCAGACCTAACAAAGTCATCTCCCACACTCAAACCAACTAACTGGGGACCTACAATGCCTACCATAAACAGCCTCAAAAGGAGCCATACGAATGCTTGAATGATAGCTATTATTGTAAGTAAACTCAACAAGTGGAAGATGTTCATTCCAACAATCCTTAAACACCAAAGCACAAGCTCTAAGCATATCTTCAAGAGTTTGGATGGTTCTTTTGACTTGCCCATCCGTTTGAGGGTGAAAGGCCATACTAAGATTTACCTTGGTACCAAGACCTCTTTGGAAGGACTTTAAAGAAACAAGAAGTGAATTGAGCACAACGATATGAAAAGATAGATAAAGGAACCCCATGCAATCAAACCAACTCATAAATGTACAACTTAGTATCTTCGGCACCGTAAGTAGCTTTAATCGATAGGAAATGAGACGAGTTTGTCATTCTATCAACCACAACCCAAATAAAATTGAAATGTTTTCTAGTCTTAGGAAACTGAACCACAAAATCCATATTAATCTCCTCCCACTTCTAAGTAGGAATCTCTATATCTTGGGCTAGGTCACTCGGCCTTTGATGTTCAACTTTCACTTGTTGGCAATTATGACAACCGGATACAAACTTAGCAATATCACTCTTCATACCACCCCACCAATACACTTACCTCAAATCTTTATACATCTTTGTAGAATCAGGGTGAATAGAATAGGAAGAATTATGAGTCTCATCTAAAATCTTCCTTCTCAAGTCATCAATACTTGGCACACAAAATCTACCATGGTACCTAAGGGTACGATATCCCCCTTAGGAGAAAACCTCAACCTTACAATCCCTCACCAACACCTTCAATTATAACAAGGCAGGGTCAAGATATTGCCTTGCTTTTACCTCATCAATCACGGAAGATTTTGAAAAGTAAGCAACCACAATACCACTATTATCAACTTCATCCAACCTAACCACCAATCTAAACAATCGATGGACCTCCCTAGTAGCTTCTTTTCCACTACCATCAACATGAGATAGAGTACACCTAGACACCCTACTTAGAGCATCAGCCACAACAATGGCCTTATCGGAGAGATAATGCATACTCATATCATAATTGTTAAGGAGATCTAACCACCTTCTTTGTCTCTAGTTGAGATCTTTTTGGTTGAACACATATTAGAGACTCTTATGATCAGTGAACACATCAACATGAACCCCATACAAGTAATGATGCCAAATTTTCAAAGCAAATACCATTGTGGCCAATTCAAGATCATGGGTAGGATAATTCTTTTCATGCACCTTAGTTGTCTAGAGGTATATGCTATCACCTTACAATTTTGCATCAAAACACAATCCAAACCAATTCTTGAGGAATCAAAATACACAACAAACCCTTTCAACCCTTCCAGTAGAGACAAGATTGAAGTGGAGACAAGCTTATCTTTCGAAGTTTGGAAACTCTTTTCACACTCATCGATCCATACAAATTTTGCCTTTTTTGAGTCAACTTAGTCATAGAAGAAGAATACAAGAGAAACCATTCACAAATCTCCAGTAATAACCCGCTAAGCCCAAGAAACTTGTAATGTCCGATGGAGTCAAAGGTCTAGGCCAATTTCTAATCACCTCTATCTTTTTAGGATCCACCTTAATACCATCACTCGAAAACATATGACCTAGCAAAGCAACCTCTTTCAATCGAAACTAACATTTCTCATATTTAGCATACAACTTCTCCTATCTAAAGATTTTTAACACCACCCTTGAGTGATTCATATGCTCCTCCTCACTATGGGAATAGATCAAGATATCGTCAATAAAAACCACAACAAATAAGTCAAGGTAAGGTTTAAAGGCCTTATTCATAATATCCATGAAGATAGCCAGTGCATTAGTCAAATCAAAGGACATAACCACAAACTCATAGTGCCCATACCTAGTCCAAAAAGTTGTCTTGTGAATATCACACTCCCTCACTTTCATTTGGTGATACCCAGTCCAAAGATTAATCATAGAGAAGTGACTAGCCCCATGAAGTTGGTCAAAAAGATCATCAATCTTAGGTAGAGGGTACTTATTCTTTATAGTGAATCTATTTAAATTGCCGATAATCAATGCACTTTCTAAGAGTACCATCCTTCTTCTTAACAAACAACACTGGTGCACCCTAATAACCAGGCCTTATAAAACCTTTCTCAACGAATCCCTCAATTGTTCTTTCAACTCCTTCAACTCCGCCGGGGCCACACAATAAGAGGGAATAAAAATGGGTTGAGTATTGAGAAGAAGGTCTATACCAAAGTCTATTTTCCTTTTGGGAGGAACATAGGGAAGCTCATTAGGATAGACATTAAGAAATTCCCTAACCACAAGAACCAACTCTATAGATAGGACTTTGGACTTAGCATCCCTAACCCTAACAAGATGATAGAGACACCCCTTAGAAGTCAACTTTTGGGCTTTAATTCAAGAAAAGAATCTATCATTGACAACCATATCATGACTCTCCCACTTAAGGATGTATTCATTAGGGAATCGGAATTTGACCCTACGGGTTCTACAATAAATAGATGCATAATATGCATACAACTAATCCATCCCAAAAATGACATCAAAGTCCACCATATCCAACTCAACAAAATCGCAAGGTAATATTTTATGCAAAATGAATACGGGATAATTCTTATAAACTCTTTTAGCAACAATGGATGCACCAAGGGGATTAGAAACATTATATGGCTCATACAACAATTTAGATTCAACATGAAGCTTTTTGGAAATAAAAGGAGCAATAAAAGAAAGAGTGGCACCCGGGTGAATCAATGCATACACATCAAAATCAAAGACTTTTAACATATCGGTGATGAAATCGAGCATCTCATCTACCCCTTGCCTTCCTTGAAGAGAATAGAATCGATTTTGACTTGGAGCACCACCTTGTTGTCCTCATCTTCCTATAGGAACCGTATTTGCACCTCGGCTTGTTTATGATTATCACTACCCTTGTTTTGATTATGTGGACAATCAGTCATCTTGTCTCCCACTTCCCCACAAGCATTAGTGTTCCATAATCATGGGCCACTATGGCCTCTACCACACCTTGGGCATTTAGGGTTAGGCACCACACCACCACCACCTTGGACCTTTGGGTTGTCATTACCAAAACTTCTATTAGGAGCATTGGAAGACCCTTCACCTTGATGAAACCGACCACCCTTGGGATTTTAAAATCCAACTTCAAAATGGGCTCTCTTGGCCTCACCCATTCTCCTTTTTCTCAACTTTTCCCACTCTAATTGTGTGGCATAAGTCATGAGGGAGGATAAGTCCATATCACCTATCAACATGACGACATGATATTCTTTATTTACCAAGTCTGACATAGCCATCAAAAACTTTTTCATCCTAGAACTTGGCTTTGCCACCAATTATGGGGCATATTTGGAGAGTTGGTTGAACTTGATGGCATACTCCCTCACACTCATTGACCCTTGCCTTAGATTCATAAATTCAATCATTTTGGCCTCTGTTATCTCAAGAGGGAAGAATCGGTTGAGAAATGCTGCCTTGAACTCCTCCCAAAGGATAACATCACCATTCCCCTTGTCCAATTTCCATTAAGTAAACCATATTTGTGCCATACATTTGAGTTGGTAGGCTGCCAACTCCACCTTCTCCTCCGATCTAACACCTATAATAGATATTGCTTTATACACTTCATCAATAAATTCTTGAGGATCCTCATCTACCTTAGACCTGTGGAACTTCGATAGGTTCATTCTTGTGAAATCCCTCACCCTAGAAATCTGAGTAAGAGCATGAGGAGCTTGGTCCCCTTGGTTCATTTGATTAGTCATGGCATGGGCTAGCATGGTAATAGCATTCCGGAACTCTACATGGGCCACTCCCCCATCTTGAAGAGCTTGAGGAATGGGGGTCAATGGTCTAGGCCAATTTCTAATCACAACAATTATCTTAGGATACATTTTTATACCATCCCTCGATACCACATGATCCAAGAATGCAACATCCTTCAACCAAAATTCACAACTCTTCATATTTAGCATGCAACCTATCCTCCCTCAATCTTTGCAACACAACACTCAAATGGCCCATATGCTCTTCCCTACTATGTCAATAGATCAAAATATCATCAATGAAACCACAAAAAAGGAATCAAGGTAGGACTTGAAGACCTTGTCATTAGGTCCATGAAGATGGCTGGTGCATTAGTCAATCCAAAGGACATCACCACAAATTCATAGTGCCCATATCTAGTTTGGAAGGACACCCTAGAGATATCACACTCCCTCACCCTCACTTGATGGTACCCGAACTGAAGATAAATCTTAGAGAAAAAGCTAGTCTCTTACAATTGGTCAAACAAGTCATCAATTCTTGGAAGGAGATATCTATTCTTTATAGTGACCCTATTGAGTTGCTAGTAGTTAATGAGCATTCTATGTGACCCATCTTCCTTCTTTACAAATAATACCGATGCACCCCAAGGTGATTAGCTAGTTCTAATAAATCCCTTTTCCAACAAATTTTTCAATTGCTCCTTTAACTTCTTGAATTCCACCGGGGCCATATAGTAAGGGGGAGTGAAGATATGTTGAGTGTCGGGAAAGAGATCTATGACAAAATCTATCTCCCTTTTGGGAGGGAAACCAGGAAGGTCATTTCGAAAGACATCAAGAAACACATCTACAACTAGTACCGACTCAATGGAAGGGACTTTGGACTCCACATCTTTGACCCTCACAAGATGATACAAACACCCCTTGGAAATCAAACTCTGGGCTTTAATCCATGAGATAAACATACCCCATACTACCACATCATGACTTTCCCATTCAAGGACGGATTCATTTGGGAATTGTAACTTGACCCTATGGGTTCTAAAATCAATGGAAGCATAGTAGGCATGCAACCAATCCATCCCATGAATAACATCAAAATCAACCATATCTAATTCAACAAAATCACAAGGTAAGATTTTATGCGAGATACAAACTAGAAATATACTATACACCCTCCTAGAAACAACAGATGCACCAATAGGAGTAGACACTTCACATGACTCATTCAACAACTCCGACTCAACGTGGAACTTCTTAGCAACAAAGGGAGTAACAAAGGAAAAGGTGTCACCCAGATCAATCAGAGCTTATACATCAAGATCAACGATTTTCAACATACCAGTAACAACATCGAGGACCTCACCAACCCCTTTCCTCCTATGTAGAGCATAAAACCGATTGTACCTTGGGGCACCACTTTGAGAACCACCTTTACCCAATGGGACCGCATTTGCACACCGAACCTTGCCACAGTTTCTTGGATAATCTACTTTCTTATGACCAAGCTCCCACAACCATAACATCCACTAGTACCCTTTAAAAACATGCCATTATGACTCTTCCCACATCTAGGACACACATCAATAGGAACTACCGCACCATTACCTTGATGTCTAGGGAAGTCATTGGCAAACTTTCTATCTGTTGCATGAGGAGGCCTTTGGCCTTGTGGAAGTCTAGCACCCTTGTGGAACTTGCCCTCAAAATGGGCCCCCTTGG
>JAOTQR010076871.1:0-12665 GCA_025774065.1 Solanum ossicruentum
TTTAATCGGCCAACACTCCACCCCATACAGCAGCGCCGGTCTAACCACCACTCTGTAGAACTGACCTTTAAGTTTGAGTGGTATCTTGTTGTCACATAGCACTCCAGAAGCCAACCACCATTTAGTCCATGCTGCCCCAATCCGCTGTGTGACATCATCATCGATTAAATCTTGAAATGGTGAAATAAGGGAGGAGTTGGTGAAATGGTTGGATTATGAAAGCAAAAAGTGTTGGTAAACATGGTTCAAGGATAGTTTTTGATCAGTACTTGCCTAAAATACCATACCAAAGCCCCATGAGCCCATGTTACAAGACAATAAGTCCTAAAGTAATACAAATCCACTTTTGAACCAAATTGAAAATGTGTATAAGGGCGAGCTTATGGTGTTAGTCATTGAGCATGAATTTCAATTGTGAGAGAGAAGAATGCTTCCTCACTCCCTGATTTCTGAATGTTCTTGAGTGAGTATAAGGGACTTCTTTCTAGTGAGGGCATTTGCACTACTTGAGTAGCATATGACTATACCAGTGATTGTGGACGGTTGATACTCCTTAGCTTGTCATAGTTGGATTGTCAGGTGTCTCATTATATTCCTGTTTGCTAAATAATTTTACAATCCTGTTGGGTACCTGATTGAGAGGAGTTGATATATATGCCATTAGTATAGTTGCTAAGTAATTCTCTTTGTCAATGTAGATTGAGTTGCTTGAGGAAAAGCAACAATTCTAAGTTGAGGGTGTTGATGTGTTGTCTAAATATAAAACATTTGATGCCTGAAACAAAGGATTTTGTGAGTTCTTAAAATGACTTCTTAGTGTTTTGATGTGCTTTTGTGTTAATATTGCAGAAAAGTTATGCTGGCATGATTTTAAAGAAAAGTTGCAGATTTTGTTGAAGCATAGGCCATACAACCCCTCCTATGAGTTGTAGCTCACACTACGAGTCGTAGGTTGTCATAGTAGGAATCAGAGACCAAAAATTAGAAATCTGCCAAGCAAAGATCACTCCTATGAGGACATCCTACAAGTCATAAGAGACACTATGACTCATATAGGTGGACTCCTAGCAACAATCAGAGGGCCAAATTGCTAGATCAAGAAAATTTAAGACCAAGACTATGAGAAAAGCATATGAGTCATGGCTCAAGTAATGACTCATACCTATGGGCCGTACTAGTTCAGTCCAAGATGCCAAGAACTTGATACGAGACCCGTACTACGACTCGTAGGCCAACCTATGAGTCATAATTGCGAAATTTATCAGATGCCAGCTATCTTTTCTGTATAATTCCTAGGGTTGTTTTGTAAATACTATAAATAGTTTAAGTTAGGTTTTTTTACGAGTTTGAATAGTAGACATTTCTCCATCACATTTTAAAGCTTTCTTAGGTTTTTACAGTAGTTTATTGTTCTCTCTTGGAAAATCTATTTGGGGATTGCAAATCTTGCCTTCTACTAATTGTTAATCAATCAAGCTTATGGGTTTGCAACTTATGGTGCTTATTTCCTTCATTGTTATTCGTGAAACTCTCAACTATGTCTATTCTGTGCATTTTTGTGTTTTATCTTTGCCATGAGTAGCTAAGCATCCACAACTTGGGGTTGTGGGCACCATGGGTAGTTGACTTGAGATAAGCTAGTTTTTGTGCATGTCTATTATTGAGGTTTTGCATGTATTATTTATTTCCCTTCATGACTAATGTTGTTTGGTGGTGGCCAATACAAAACCCGACCTACTATCACGATCCTGACCAAGGTAGTGACGAATAGTAAAAAGGAAGTAGATAACATGATTCTGTTGACGTGTTCCCATCTAATCAACCAAACCTGACCAAGGGGAGGTTGACAGAGACAATAGGTAACCGTTAGTTGGTACGCCATGGTAGCCGACCAAGCGCCATGGTGAAATTCTTCACCTTCACAAGAGGGCTGGAAGAACCTAATTTACCATCCTGCATGCGATTCACCATTCATAGTTACGTTATCTAGGGTAATTGAGTCGATGAACCATGGAAAACACAATTCCCAATTTGTCCCCAAAAATTGAGTGTTTTCCTACATTTTAATTATTGTTTATTTTATGTTATTTTTGAATCACAAACCCACCCACCACCACCACCACCCCCATTTAGTGATTGTAGTTATAGATACTAGAAATGATTAGTAGTGAAATCTTGTAGTCAAGCCCTATATTCCCTGTGGATTCGACCGTAACCTTGGTTTGGTTAATTACTGATAGCGACCACTTACTTATTGGAGCTTGACCATCATCAGTGGTCCATTTTGGTAAAATGGGGAAGTTGAGCCTAAGGTGTGTGGGTCCTTATGAGGTGATAAAGAATGTTGGCAATGTAGCTTATGAGTTGAAGTTGCCTAGAGAAATGAATTTGGTCCATCTGGTGTTCAATGTTTCTATGTTGAGAAAGTGTGTTGGCAATCCTAATGCCATTTTACCTCTTGATATTATGGGTATTATTGAGGATAACTTGACTTATGAGGAGGTTCTAGTTCAGATCTTAGATAGGCAAGTAAAGAGATTGAGGAACAAAGAAATCGTATCTGTTAAGGTCCTTTGGAGATACCAACAAGTTGAAGGTGGTACTTGGGAGGCCGAAGCAGACATGTAAAGGTGGTACCCTTATCTTTTCCACTGAACTCAAGCCTAAGGTATTAATCCTAAGTCACATATGTGATTTCAAGACTTACATTTCAGCCCCCATGCCATTCACATGAATTCATGTTTAAGTTGGTAAACTTATGATGATTTTACACTTATCTTGAGGATTTGAAAATGGTATTTTACATATTATGTTCCATTCATATTGGGGTTGATTTGTTCGTGATTAATCTTATCTTGTACATCTCAACTACATTCGGGGACAAATGTTCCCAAGGGGGAGATATTGGAACGATCCCAAAAAATTCCCGAAAACATGCCTTGGAAGTACTCGGAAACCTGTTTTCCATATATCTAAAAATCTGTTTGGAATTACAAAAATATGACTTCACATTCTTGTTCAGGGGGTCTAAATAAGGGTGATAAGGCTCTAACCTCGAATTTAAAGAAAAGGAATCGAATTATGAAATTTCACTTAGTGCAATTTCCAGTGAGGGTCCGTGATGCAGAGAGGTGTATTTCCTTTACTGTCTTTTCCTAGTTCGCCGAGATTTTTCTAAATGTTGGACATTAGTTTTCCCAAATATATTTTCACCTATACTTAGCCTTATTTCACCGTCATATCACCAAAAATATTCTCCAATATTTCCCCAAACACTTGCACTCATTTCTAACCCTAAATTCAATTCCCAAACTCAAGGCCAATCTCAAGGATTTCTTTAAGGATCTTACCCAAGCTTCAAATCTCCATTAATGTCTTCTTCAATAACTTCACACATAGCTTCACAAGAGCTAAGGTATGTGGTGTTGAACCATTGGGTCTTTTCACCCATGGTGCCTAAACCTTTTTTTACTTAATACTGCATTATTTAAAGTTGATTTTATATGGGGGTCTTGTATATTGAGAAATCTACTGCATAATTATTTTAGTTCATGAAAGTATGGCTGTTTTAGCATGTTTTGAGTTCTAAATCTTGGATCTAATGTTGGATTTGATAAGGGGTTTTGATGTGAATGTCTTGGGGTGTTGGAAGGTTTAAAGGTTTTACTGCTGATTTTCTCGCATGATTTCATCTCTATATTTCATGCTCTTTTACCCCCATTACACACCCCAAGGTGTTTGATAAAATGTCTGGTTATGACTTTTTGAGGAAATAAAGGTCCAAAGCATGAGATATGATATGAATGATGCTATGATGATGAAAAGAGCTTATGTATATGATATAATGTACTATGTGATGATGAAATGAGCTTATGCATATGATGTACTTTATATAAGTGTTGCATTACACCATGCCCGATCCGGGGGGTACAAGAGCCCGGATAATCTAGACGAGGGTGTAAGGGGTGGCACCATTATCAACCTAGATGGGGGTATGTACTCATCAACCAGGATGGGGGTTCGTATTCATCCACCTAGTATAGGTCAAGGAATGGCTAAGGATCTGCATCAACTAACCAGTTTGGGAGTTCTCCTTCATGAAACTCCAAAGGAAGTGATTGATGTGCATAATGTTGCAGAGTTTTCATTGGAAATGGAGGTGAAAGAAAGCTAGTTATAGGATCCTATTCTACGATGACCTAAGAAAAGGTGACTCAAGGTATGATGAAGGACTGAACTTACACCAAATGGAGTACTTTATTGCAAAAATACATTATGTGTATCTGATTTTAATGGACTAAGAAGGAGGATAATGGAAGAAGCCCATCCTTCAAGATATTTCATCCATCCAGGATCAACTAACATGTATCATGACCTGAAGGGAATGTTTTCGTGGGAAGGCATGAAAAAGGACCTTGCAGAATTTGTGGCTCTATGTCTGAATTGCCAACAAGTCAAAGTAGAGCACTGAAAGTCGAGAGGTTATATGCAATGCATAAATCTTCCAACATGGAAGTGGGATATAATCAATATGGATTTTTTTTACAGGGTTGCCTCACTTAGTTCAGGAGTTTGACTCGATATGGGTAATAGTTGATCGACTCACAAAGTCAGTATACTTCTTGCCAGTTACGAGTGATTATACAGCTGAAGAGTATGCAATGTTATACCTCAAAGAGATAGTCAGGCTATATGGTGTCCCAATCTCCATTTTATCTGATCGGGGAGCTCAATTCACTGCAAAGTTTTGGAAGTCATTCCAAAGGAGTTTAGGAATACAAGTGAATTTAAGTACAGCTTTCCACCCTCAGACAAACGGTCCAGTAGAATGCAGCATTCAGAAACTTGAAGATATGTTGCAGGCTTGTGCATGGGACTTTGAGGGTTGTTGGGTGGACCATTTGCCACATATTGAATTTGCCTATAATAATAGCTACCGTTCAAGTATCAACATGGCACCTTATGAAGCCTTGTATGGAAGGAAATGTAGGTCACCTATTGGATGGTTTGAAATGGGTAAAACCACATTGCTTGGGCCAAATCTAATACAACAAGCCATGGATAAAGTTAAGATATTTCAACAGCAGCTAGAAACAGCCCAAAGTCATTACAAATCATATACGATGCTAGGATGAGAGGACTAGAATTCGTAGTAGGGGATTAGGTTTTCATAATGGTATCTCCAATGAAAGGTGTTATGAGATTTGGTGGGAAAGGAAAACTGAGACCACGTTACATTGGGACATATAAAATTATTAAGGGAATTGGGCAAGTTGCATATGAGCTAGAGCTACCCCAAGAGCTTTCAATGGTTCATCCAGTTTTTCATGTCTTAATGCTTCAAAAATACATAGATGACCCATCTCGTATCACTCCTATTGAACATGTGTAGGTTACAGAAAATCTTACCTATGAAGAGGTGCCTATTACTATTTTAGATCCTTAAGTTAAGAAACTAAGGAATAAAGAAATAGCTTAAGTAAAGGTACTTTGGAGGAGCTAGCAAGCAAAAGAGGTAACATGGGAAGCTGAGGAAGTGATGAGATCTAGATACCCTTACTTATTTTAAGCTAAAGAGGAAGTCCAACATGCAGAGTTGGTGCACTAATAGGTACGCATGTTTGATACTTGTTGTGTTGTCGAAAGTTTGTTGAAGTAAAGGTTTGAACTTGGTTAAGCTATCCAATTATGCTAACATTCAAGGATGACTATTCCTAAGCGGGTGAGGATGTAAACCCCACTTCTTATGTGTACTAGTCCTATGCATATAGAACATGATATTGGTTGGTCAAATCAGCACCCATTTTCCAAAGTGCTTGAATTTCAGATTAGAGGGCTATATGTATGCCTAATGCTTAAGTGGATCGAGTGTATATAAGTTCTAAGTTAAATTGAGGAGATAATGGCCTTAAACAAAGGGAAATAAATAATGTTCTTATAGGACTTAGGAAACTAGCAGGTGCTTCATCTACGTTCTTAGCTTAAGTAGGCGAGGCAGACGGAGATGAGACCTGACACCGAATCTATCCAAGTCTGATAATGAAGAAAGTCCATGTTAATGGTGTAAATTTAGCCTGTATTTTAGCATCATAAATAGACAATATTTACAGCTCAAAATGAACAATAAAAGGACTTAAGTACATTCACAATTCACTTGATGATATAGGCCCAAACTAAGTGAAGGAAAAAGAGAAAAGTGGGCGACTAAGGCCCATCAAATTGAGACCCATTTAGGCCCAAGTGAAAGGGCCAAGATGCTACATCACCACCTGGATAACATAAGGCTTAAAATACAAGAGTAAGTTGGCCTAAATTGTCCCTTTAAAAGGGATTAAAAGCATCTCCTTAAGTCATTTAAACTTCGACAAAAAATCTAATTTTTCTAAGTTCTTTTTGCTCTCTTTCAACTCACACAAAGCAACTACAAGAAACCTTACTAGGGTTCTTAAAGAATCTTTCAAACTTGAAGGTAAAAGGTAAGTAAAGATACATGTGTATTTAGTATGGGCTTTCGCATGAAAAACAAAAGAGACAAGCTGGTTATACTTGTGTTGAAATTTTGGACAGCATGTATTCCAAGGATTATTGTACACTTTTCTTATTTATTAAGAGGTTTTTCTCTTAGCATTTGGCTGCATTATGAAGTAAATTTTATCTTTTTAACAAGGTTTAGTTCTATAACGATATATCAAGGTCACTACACTATTTTGTTCTACTTAAACAATTGAGTTTTAGTGTGTTATCCTAAATGTGTTGTTAGTGGAAATTGTGGGCTGATTGATTGAGGACTATGTTCATTTCCTCCACCTATTTTGAGAACTGTTTTGGACTATTTTTATGTGTAAATATGGTGTAAATAGTTTTTTTAAAGTTGGAATAGGTTTGGGATTGTTGACGTTGAAATGTAGTGAAGGGACATAATGTTATGCTGCCTACTTGTGTGTTGTGTAAAATTGTTATATGTTATGCTTGTGGGCTATTGTGAGCCTGTTATAGGACAAAAACATGCTAGACATAATATGTATATGAAAATGTGTATTAGAAAATACGATTAGAGGTGAAAAGGTTCAAAAAATATGCTTGGGTTGATAATTACACGCTTGCTGCCCGTGTGTTACTTTTTATAAGATTAGGCTGCCAAGATATATCTATTGGCTGCTAACAATAGTTTTATCACCTACTATATTATAGATAATATTTGGAGGAAATGAAGGTTATTATGAGTTAATAGCAATGTCGCACAACGAGGTATGTAAGCTACTCGATTTCGTATTATTTGACATGAAATCCAGATTTTTCCTTGGCATATAGAGAGACTTCCAAACTCCAACATAACCATTAATCGTGTCCCCACTCTTTAACATGTTCATATGCTTCCATACATAGTCATATGTAAATATGCATACATACTAGGATACCTAAATACATGAGTTCCCTTTTGTTAAATAAAGTTCATGTGTTGTTTCGCCTCCTACACATTTCATTATCTGTGTAACCTACTCTTTTCATTGTGGCATTGTCTTGCATGATTATTTATGTGTCACATGATATATCTATGGTCCTAAAACTCTAATACAATGAATACCAAAAGAATCATCTCAAAGGTAAATAAAAGATGAATTATGTTACTTATTGATGGATTGTATTCCAGGGGTGGAAGAATCACCTAGCATGGGTCGATCCCATATTACGGGGGTATCTCAGGGATGAAAGGAAAGCCTAGCATGGGTTGATCCTATATTGATGTACCATTAATCATCGGATCACTTGTATTACATGTTGTGCGCAGATTATACAGTAAAGAAAGATAAAGTAATAAAAAGGACATAAAGTACATGATTCTACAATATGACTGAAGGTGGTTCTTATCCTTGCACCATTCTATGACATCATTTGGGTTCTTATTTCATATTTAGTGCTTCCTACCTTAAATATTTAGTATATTATCTCAAACTAATGTCCCTTACTTGGGACCTGCATTTCATGCTGACTTACAAGTGCTAGTAGCTTTCCCCAGTTGGAGTACAGGATATCCAGTTGTTTTTACTAAGCTCCAGGTTGCTTCAAGGCTTTGTATGTCTAGAGCTAATATTTTTGTATTGTATAGTTAGTTATGAGGTGGGGCCTGTCCCAACCCTTATCAGATATTGTTC
The DNA here is from genome assembly GCA_025774065.1 of Solanum ossicruentum. NCBI lineage: Eukaryota > Viridiplantae > Streptophyta > Magnoliopsida > Solanales > Solanaceae > Solanum > Solanum ossicruentum. The sequence goes on from JAOTQR010076871.1 coordinate 8,154, forward strand.
CTTATCTAGAGGCTTTGTAGACTATGTTAATTAAAGAGTGGTCATGTCTCGTACTTTAGACATTGTGGCTCCAACGGCCTAGACATATGCATTTCCTTTTGGCTTGTTATTATTGTCTACTTTCTTGAAAGCATGTTGATTGTGGAAACACCTTATAGTGTCCATAGAAAGTGCATGGTTACAGATTGGTTCTCCCGAGCCTTGTCGGCACCAGGTTCTAGTCCTCCTTAATGGGACTTTGGGGGTGACACTAACATTCACCACACATGAGCTCCTTTTAGAAGCTCTCTCCATTTGCCGCCATGCCCTATTGGTCTTGACTACTTGCTCTATTTTCTCTGCTATTCTTGTGAATGGTTGATCTAGGAACATGCCTCCTATACTGGTATATTCTCTTCAAGAGCCCGATAGAAAATCTCCACTAAGGCATCGTCCACGATCTTATGGTCCGGAACACTTCTCAATCATTTTGAAAATTCTCCCACATTGTGCTAATGGAATCACCTGGTAATTGCTCGAAGATATTGATTTGATCCTTCAATTTGATCTTTTTTGACCTTGGAAAGTATATCTCCAAAAAGGCTCTTTGTAATTCTGTCAAACTGGTGATTGAGCTTTGTGGAAGTTCTGATAGCCAAACTATTGCATTACTAGTAAGAGATAGATGGAACACATGCAACCCCACAACATCGATAGAAAGATTTTGCATACCCATCAAACTCTTGCACACAAAAGCTATATCATGTAGATGGATATAAGGATCCTCAAAAGGTAGACTCACGAATAAACCGCGATTCTGAAGCATTTAGAGCAATCCACTTGACACCGTGAACATAGTATCAGCCAGTAATGGTGGTAATACTATAGTTCCAGTAACACCCATGGCCATGGAATTTAATCGATATTGGTTCCATCCATAAGCATTCTCGCTGAAATACCTAAGTTATGGCCTGTTCCCTATTGGGGGTAGATTGTCGTCCCTATCCTCAACATCATCATTCTGATTTGTAGTGTCATTCACCATGACATTAATATTCGCTTGAGCCATTCTCCTTGAAACACACTGGATCTCTAGATTAATTGGAGATAAGGAGATGCTTTGACTCCTTGTATTGGGAATACACACCAAGTATACCTTGCAAAGAAACTAAACCAACAAAAATATAAACAAAAGTAAAATACAAGAGAACTAAGAAATTAACACTTAAATTAAACTATAAATGAAACCAAATCAAAGTATCACTATATTCCCCAGTGATGGTGCCATTTTTCTTGGTGAACGCTCAAGATACACCTCCATTTCAAGGTCAAAGTGATCATCGAAGTAAAAAACCTAATCAAAGTTAGGGTCGAATCCCACAGGGAATACAGTACTTTAGCAACTTGGTATCAATTCAAACATCAACTATTTGATTCTTTCGGCGGGAGAGGGTGCAATGATTTATAGAAAATTAAACTAAACTAATAAAATAGGGACACAATCAAATTGGAGAGCCACTTGGGTAATTTTTTTCTCCATGATTCACTAACTTAAATACCCTGGATACCACAACCTCAATTAGGATATTCATTCAGGACGATAATTTAGGTGGTTCCAGCCCTTTTTGATGGTGAAGGTCAAATTTCACTATGGGGCTTGGCCGGCCTCCATAGTGTGCCATACTAACCATTACCTATTGTCCCAGCCAACCTCTCTTTGGTCAGGTTAGGTTGAGAATACATCCAAAAATTCTGTTAACCATTCTCTTTTCCAATTCATTACTACATGGATCGGGATCATGACACTAGGCAGGGTTTAATGTAGGCCACCATTAAATAACCTGCAAAATGAAAGGAAATGGCTAATACATACAAATTCCCAACTCAAGAAGTACAAATAATTCAGTTTTTCTAAGTTAGATTCTCATGGTTCCCTCAACCTTAAGTTGTAGGTTTAGCTACTTATAGCTCAGGCAAACAAATAAAAAATGAATATGGAAGAAACAGTTAATCAGTTACCCAAAGAGAATGAATAACAATAAAACCCACTTTGTATTTAGAATCACAAGCTTGAAAGATGAAGTGAATCCAAAAGTGAATTTAATCTCCAAAATTGAGTCTCCAAAGATAAAACCCTAAAAACTACTCTAAACTTCCATGCTCTCTAAGTCTCTTTATGTGTATTCTCTCAAAATCTTCCAAATAAACTTCTACTAAAAACCTAAAATATACTATTTATAGTATTTACAAATGAGTCCCAAAATTAATTGGAAAATTTAGTCAGCGTCTGCTACGGCTCACAGTTGCGACTCATAATGTGCCCTAGAGCCATAATTGGGCTTTTGTGATCAGCATCTTGCATTTTGGACTTCACTTCTATGACACACCTCTATGAGTTATCATCTATTCTATGAATAGTATTGCCTTCCCGTAGTCCACATTTGCATTTCTTGGTCCAATCTTGATCAATACTGGAACTTGCTACGATACCACCCTTTACGACCCGTAGAAGGGATTATGACTCATAGCTAGAGATTATATAGCTTAATTTCACATTTTTAGACTTTGCTTTACATACAAGAACACCTCTACGACTAGTAGACTGGACTATGACTCGTAGAGGGTCCCGTAGGTCCTAAAATCAGCAAATCGGCAAGTTTTCCCAAAATTGAGCCAACCTACATTTCCTACAAAAGCAAACACAAAAACACATAAAAATCATAAAAGTCACATTGAGACATACAAAATCCGATGTTTTAGGCATCAAATGTGTTGTACTTTATAGAACATCAATCTCCACCAAGGGGTATGAGCGTGATAGAGTACAGTCTCCAATTTAACTCCTTGGATAGGTATACTGTCACGACCCAAACGAAGGGCTTAGATATGACATGGTGAATGGAAGCAAGAAGGGATCCCAAACATGCCTCATAAGCATACATTGCACATTTTTGGTTTCGCAGAAGCATAAAAGAGCAATAAACGTATAACACATAATTTCTAACAGAAGCCTCATGCTATGGATATGTTAAAGGGAAGGGGATAAGCATGAAACACAAAGCAAACAAGTCTAAGGTTCGGGTAAGTATGACTCATGCTACAGGGGCATTTAAGGACTTAGGACCTCCCTCACATCAAAAGCATACAAAATGCATCGAAAGGCAAAGGGACTAAGGGAAGTTTTTCATAATTACATAAACATAATATGAGTCAAGCTCAATACATAAGGATCCATGTCCAATAACACCTTTACTACGAGTGGAATGGGGGCCAAGACATTTTTTGGACACACTCTCAAAGGGATAAAGTCCAAAATGGAAAGTCTTTACAATAGCATGAAAGTAAAGTGGATGTGGTCCCCGAAGTGGATTACTCACCAATAGTAGTCTTCAAAGGGTCAGCTAGCCATGTAGAGGGGATGGAGGATGAATAGGAGCTCCGGTCCCTATATGGTTAGATCATGTAGGCAAAATATATATGTTAGTTCTTGGAATGTACTAAATATGTGGGGTGCTATGCAACAAGGGACACAAGCCATGATAATCAAAATGTACAATCATAAACTATAGACATAAGTTCAATATGAGTTGCATTATTAATGTTTAATTTAAGGCATGCATGGAAAAAATTAAACTTGCATAATATCATACATATGTGGGAGGAGACCCTAACAAACATATAAGATCAAGCGAGCTACTAGTTGGAATCCAGATGTTCACTTTACACTGAATAAAGGAGTGGTCTACTTGCCAAGGTAAACCAAGCATGACCCCACAACATGGGGAGCTTGTCCTAGTTGGATCCACTAGTAAATCAATTTAGGGAAATAATATAAACCTATGGTGGTGCATAGTTAAGAGACCAAGACTTTATATAAGGACCCCTTTGTGTCAAGCCCCTCACTTAAGCCTCTTTCAGTACCAGGTCTAGTCCCATGGAATACTTGAAATATTCATAAAATTAATAATAACTTAAGTGACTTGTAAAAACATGATAACATGGCATGAGTAGCTCATTCATATACTTGACCCCTCGATGTGGCTTATACCTTGTACTAGAGGGTAAAAACAATACATAGACTTGACCCCTTCTAGTAGGCATCGCAATACACATGAAGGTAGGGATTGTAATATGCTTGACCTCTTCTAGTGAGCTTTAGTTGGTACATAAGGGTAAAAGAATTATCATGTTTGACCCCTTTATGTAGACATTATTGACTCACAAGAGGGTAGAATATAATATATTGGCTCAATATTTTACTTACAAATTATAGGAATTTTTCATAAGTTCAATACATGCTTAGGAGCCCATAATTTATCATAACATGCTTGTCTTGTAATTCATGCAATAAGCATTCATCCATATGGAAATATTGTCATGTAGATTTAGTCAAACATGATGGGTACATGTACATAGGCTTAAAATCATCCAATTCAAAAGTATAAGACAAAAGAGGAGTAAAATCAATTCATTTTAAAGTCATTTAAATTAACTCACCATCATTGTAGTAAAACTCTCATTATTTATAAACCA
>JAOTQR010076872.1:0-12664 GCA_025774065.1 Solanum ossicruentum
CATGACTTTCATGTGTTTTAAAAAGATTTTTATTCGATACTTGCTACAGGTTTGATTTATGCATGCTTACCCATTTCTTTTGATTTATGAGATCCATCTATATTGTGTACTTCCTGTTTTACATATTCAGTACATCTCTCGTACTGACCCTTTCCTTCAGGAGGGGGGGCTTGCGTTCATGCCCGCAGGTACTGATGAGCAGGTGCGAGGCCGTCTTGCCTAGGATCTCCAGCTTCAGCTGCAGTGCCCCTTTTTTGTTTCAGGAGCCAGCTATTGATAGGTTCTCAAATTCACACGTTCCGTAGTTATGTTATGTATGTGTACGTACTGTTTAGCATTCATTCTAGAGGTCTATGGATACTAGTGGGTCGTGGATATACTAGAGATACGTATGTATATGGTTCGTGGTATGATTTTGTACTTAATCAGGTGGCGAGACCACATTATTTATGTACGATGTGATTATTAGGCGGCAGGACCACAACAGAGGCATTGTCGGCCCGCATTTACGTATATGTATAAAGAAATATTTATTTGTATTATTGTCTGGGATGCTGCTGGGTTTTATTTGCAGGTGACGTTAGTTAATAAAACAGAGGAAACTCTGCCGAAACTCCGCCAGGTTTCCAGTTCAGATAAATGAGGAAATTCAGATTAGTATGTGTCTAGGTGCCCCTATCAGGCACTGGTCACGACCCTAGGCTGGGCCGTGACAATCTCCTCCCACACAAAGCTTCATAAGGGGCCATCTAGATGGTGGTATGTAACTATTGTTGTACGTGAATTCAATCAATGGCAGATGAGCATCCCAATTTCCATTGAAGTCAATGACGTAAGCTCTCAACATATCTTTTAAGGTATGAATGGTGTGCTCCGCCTGCCCATATGTTTGAAGATGGAAGGTTGTACTCAAATTCACTTTGGTACCCAATCCATTCTGAAAAGATCTCCAAAATTGGGAGGTAAATTGAGCTCCTCTGTCCAAGATGATGGACAAGGAACCCCATATAACCTCACAGTCTCACGAATATATAATCGAGCATATTTCTTAGCCGTATTACTGGTCTTGATTACCAAAAAGTAGGCTGATTTAATCATTTTATCCACAATCACCTATATTAAATCATGCTACTTTCGAGACCTCGGTAAACCGATCATGAAATCCATGTTGACTATCTCCCATTTCCACTCAAGAATTTCAAAATTCCGAGCCAATCCACATGGTCTATGATGCTCAACCTTGACCTATTGACAGTTGGGGCACTTAGAGACGAACTCAACAATGTCCTTCGTTATTCTATTCCACCAGTAGACTTCTCTTAAGTCGTGGTACATCTTGGTGGAACTAGGATGGATAGAATATCTGGAGTTGTAAGCTTCGGCATGATTCTCTCTTGGACACCATCAACATCGGGCACACACAATCTAACCTGGTATCTCAACACCCCATCTCCCCCTTTAGAGAAAACCATCACCTTTTGCTTATGAACCGCTTCTTTCAATTTGAACAAGACAGGGTCTTGGTCTTGCTTTTCCTTCACTTCTGATACTAAAGATCAAGCACAACCATTCTGAACATTGACCCCGTCTTCATTGTTCTCCTCAAGTTTCACTCCTAGTCAAGTCAATCTATGAACTTCCTTAGCCAATTCTTTCTTCCCTTCCTCCACATGGGCAGTGTTACCCATCGACAACCTGCTAAGAGTATAATATTAGCCTTACCTGGGTAGTAAAGAATGCTCATGTCATAATCCTTGAGCAACTCCAACTATCGCCTCTACTGCAAATTGAGCTCCTTCTGAATGAATATGTATTGCAAACTTTTGTGGTCAGTGAACACGTCCACATGTACTTCATTCAAATAGTGACACCGGACCTTAAGTGCGAATACCACCATTATCAACTCGAGATCATGAGTCGGATAATTCTTTTCATGGATCTTAAGTTGTTTGGAAGCATAATCTATCACCTTCCCTTTCTGCATTAGCACACAACCCATTCCAACTCTGGATGCATCAGAGTATATCACAAAGTCTCTTGAGCCATCGGGCAAAGTCAAAACTGGTTTTGTAGTCAGTCTAGCCTTCAACTCTTGAAAACTCTTCTCACATTCCTCATACTACTGAAATTTGACCTTTTTCTGAGTTAGCTTGGTCATTGGTGTTGATAAGGAAGAGAAACCCTCAACAAATTGATGCTAATAACCTTCTACTCCTAAGAAACTTCTTATTTCCGTCGGAGAGGTTGGTCTAAGCCAGTTCTTAATCATTTCAATCTTCTGGGTATCCACTCGAATATCATCCCTTGAAACAACATAGCCTAGGAAGGCCATACACTTGAGCCAATACTCACACTTCGAGAATTTCGCATAGGTCTTTGAGAGTTTGCAAAACCGCTCTAAGATGATTAGCATGCTCATCTTCATCCTTAGAGTACACTAGGATGTCATCAATAAATATAATCATGAACATGGAAAGATACGATCTGAATACTCTGTTCATCAAATCCATGAAGGCTGCAAGTGCATTAGTCAACCCAAAGGACATGACTAAGAACTCAAAATGGCCATACCGTGTCCTAAACACTATCTTTAGAATATCACCTTCCCTCACCTTCAATTGATGGTAACCTGATCTGAGGTCTATCTTGGAGAAGCAAGTAGCACTTTGAAGTTGGTCGAATAGATCATCTATCCACGGGAGAGGATACTTATTCTTTATTGTGACCTTATTTAGTTGTCGGTAGTCAATGCACACTCTGAGAGACCCATCTTTCTTATGCACGAAAAGGACAGGAGCACCCCAAGGAGAGATGCTAGGCCTTATGAAATCTTTCTCTAACAAGTCTTTCAATTGCTTTTTCAAATCAGCGGGGGCCATTCTATAAGATGAAATTGAAATGGGTTGGGTCTCGGGGAGAACATCAATCCCAAAGTCAATCTCCCTACAGGAAAGGACTCCAACCTTCCAAGGTAGATCCTCAGGAAACTCATTCACAATCGGGACTGACTCAAGAGTGGAAGATTCAACATCATCAAACTTAACTCGTACGAGGTGGTAAATACAACCCTTGGAGATCAACTTTCTGGATTTAAGATAAGAGATAAACTTGCCCTTAGGTGCAACAGAACTCCCTTTCCACTCTAGAACAGGCTCACTAGGAAATTGAAACTTAACAGTTTTAGTTTTACAGACAGTAGAAGCATAACAGGTGTGAAGCCAATCCATGCCAAGTATCACATCAAAGTCAACCATCTCCAATTCTACCAATTTTCAGCTAAGGTATCTCTATGATAAATGGATACTATACAATCCCTGTAAACCCTCTCAGCTAATATAGACACACAGTAGGAATGTAAACAGCAAAAGGTTTCAAGAAAACATCTGGGAGAATCCCAAACTTACCAGCCACATAGGGAGTCACAAAAGACAAAGTGGCACCTGGGACAAGCAATGTATAACAATCAAAAGTAAAAACATGAAGCATACTCGTAATAATATCTGGTACAGCTTCCTAATCCTTTCAATTACCCATAGCATAATGTTTGTTCGTCCCGCCTCCTGTACCTGTAGTAGTACCCCTATGATGATTACCAGTTGGGGGTGTTGCAAAGGATTGTGCTCTGTTGTTCCCTTCATCTCGTCTCCTCTTTAGACACTCAAACTAGAAGTGACCAATCCATCCACATGAATAGCAAACATCCTTATCGACACAACACTCACCTAGATGAAGCTTACCATACTTGTCACAAGGTGGCTTTCCCTTCGCACCTTGGGTCACACTAGCCTGAGATTGTTCACCCTGAGCCCTGAAATTCTGGTAACCATAAGACTTTTGATCATACCTGTTTGGTTCGACGGGCGCACCTGCTGCAAAGGGTGCATGATGAGAGGATCTTTTCTGGAAGTAGGACTTGTCACCCTTATTCTGTCTTTGGTGGCTAGGCTCATGCCCAGCTGGTTTTGCTTTTTACTCATATTCTCTTATCTTCCTCCGTTTGTTGAACATACAACATAATCCTAGAAATGTCCATGTTGGGGATCAACAAAGCTGCCTTGCACTCTTTCTACACGTGTCTGCCTAAGCTAGACACAAACTTCCTCATCCTTGCCCTCATGTCTAGGACCATCTCCGGAGCATATATAGAAAGCTTAATAAACTTAAGACTGTACCCCTTAATGGTCATCCCTCCTTGCTTCCATTTCACAAACTCGTTAACCTTTGCCTCCCTCAACTCTTGGGGAAAGAAATGGTCAAGGAAAGCAGCTTCAAACTCTTTCCACTCTGTAGCTTCAACATCTTCACCTCTACTATTTTCCCATTGGTTGGGCCAGACATTAGCAACATCCTTCAACTAGTAGGAGGCAAGCTCGACTCCTTCAATCTCATTGGCGTGCATAGCTTTCAAGACCTTATACATCTCGTCAATGAAGTTTTGTGGGTTTTTCTCAACCTTCGACCCCGTATATACTGATGGGTTCATACTTCAAGAAATCTCTGAGTCGGGTTGCAGCTGAGGACTTCTGTGAGTTAGAGTTAGGAGCTTGAAGACCCCCCTGAAAGGCCACCAACTGAGTCAGCATAGTGATGGCTCCCCTAAACTTTGCCTTTGATGTGGGAACTGGCTGGGGCTGTGCAGGGGGCACCTATGGGATCTCAGCAGTCCTGGTTGGCCATCCCGGTCTTCTCGTCTCTGTCTCAATCGGACCTCTGGTTGAGCATTCTCAGCAGCTGGGGTTGAGACATCTCTCTGAGAAGTTATTCTCTTCGACAACATATTCTGAAAAAGCATAACACATGAATTAAAATGGAATTTCCATATAGTTAAACTCTATCGCACGAACTTAGATCGTAAAAGAAAGGTAACACTTCCTAATGTCCTATAGCCTCTTGCTTAGGAAGTGTGGTGCACAACACACCCATAAACAAGACTTTACTAGACACAGCTTCATAGACTCCCTAGGACACTCGAACTCTATGCTTTGATACCAAGTTTGTCATGCCCTGGAAGGGTACCCTAGGCGTAACTGACACTCAAAGACTATTACTAGCCTCCAAGAGAACCACCTAGTCCCATGACACTCGTTTAATCAGTAAATCAGTGAAAGGTATTCAAGAATAATCTACGCTATCAGTGGGCTACAAGACTAATCAATTCTGTCTATCATAAGAAATAGGATCAATGAAACGAACTCAGTTTAAAAGGGAAATAGTGGAAAGAAACCCAATATCGATCATCATATGTCTATGTCTATTAAGCCTCTATAACTACTACCTAGGAAGGTACCATGACAGGCCATGGCTACCACAATCCAATAAAATAACTCAAAGAAATAAAGAAAGAACCATCCTACGAATGCAGGGGAGGACTCATTACCCTCAAAAATCAAACAACTTTGAAACATCAACGTGCGCTAATTGAAGTCCTCTGTATACTGAATCCGCATCATGAAATGATGCAGCACCAAAAGGACGTTAGTACGTGGGATGTACTTTATGTGAAATGGGCTAAAGTAAATAATATAAGCAAGACAATATAACATGACACCAACTTATCAGTTACTCAATCTCAACTCAGGATAAAGAATAGGACTCTATCACATCACCATCAATCAAGACTCATACTATCATATTAATATCAGAATATTATCAATAGGGAACCTATTTGGGAGTTTCTCTAACCAGCAACTACCACCTATGAGCCAGTGATGATACAGTGAAGAGATGTTGTTGCCACATCCATCTAGTACCTTGCTGGGGTAAAGGATGACTCTGTTAGTGGATCCAAAAATCTGTCAAGTCCTCCGCGGGACAAAGGAAACATCCGCTTTCACGGTCTAATCCTCTCCTACGCTGGCCACGTAGTTAATGGGTGCATCTGGGACTCATTCGTGTCCATTTCAATGTTTAATATTCTTCCCATGACCCGACTTGCTCATAAAACTGTCAATCAATCAAGAATTTCCATCATCTAGCCTTTATGGGCAAGATACTTCAACTCATCTCATCATCTATTAGCTCAAGGATTTAGTCATATTTATTAAAACTCAAGTGTAACCTCTTAAAGACTCTAAGGGTCTCACCCTCAATCAATTCCATCAACATTAGCATCAGTACTCACTCAAAAGAAGACCCAGACCAGAATAAACAAACATATTAATATAATTCAGGCTCTAGACATCAACCCCTAACTTTACTCATGCAATCGTTAGCAATTACACATGTATAGTTTATACAATAGTTCAAGTAATCAATTTAGCAAGTAATTCTAGTTATGGTAATCATCAATTTAGGAAAATAAAGGTAGATGAATAATAGTTATCAAGATAACATGCAAGAAGTTGTTAAACAAGACTCATCACTTTCATCTATCAACCTATTACAATCAGTGGGGCACATGGGAGAACAATACCATGTTTTGTGTAACGTTTACATACTTGGGATGAAGATTGTAGTAATCTTCTTCAAGAATTTGAACTTGAACCTTCAATCCCCTAAGCTTCCTTATCTCCTCTCTCAAGGTTTTCTTGCGTAAAAACTTAAGAAAAAATGGGTTTTTAGAAATCCTTAATCGATATGAAATGACTTTTAGACACTTTTTAGAACTTAGGATAGGGTGGAGAATGATCAAAAGGACCTTCACGAATTTAAAAGAAAATTTTCACAAATCCTGTGTTGATCCGTTACATGGACCTGTCGCGCACCCGTATATTTCCGAAATCTAGTCTCTGTCGAAAAAATTGAAAAAAATATAAGTGTGGGTCCACAACAGGTTCGATTCGTGGCCCTAATGCCTACCCTTACTGTGTCGATTTTTGGATCAAAATATTATTTTTCAATCCGATTACTCTAAAATTGGATCGAGACCACTCCCCTACCCAGTTTTTCATGCTGATAATAAATCCGATCTCGAATTTTTCATCGGTGCTTGGGAAGATACGTTATGCGCATGATTTTGTTCTAGTGGCATTTTGATTATTTTACGAGGTGTTACGGTGAACTCATATACCCAATAGATACGATCCTAGTATAGTCAGCTCGTAATCAAATCCAATAACTAAATCAAATCATAATCACAAAGTAGACAGATATGAAATATAACGAGATGATATGAATGAAGTAAATCAATGCAATGTCAAGTAATCATGATGCATGTCTATTCTACGATGTACATCTACTAATGTCATTAGTTCAGAACCATAGAGGACATTCTGTCCATGTATCTACTCGGAGCGTGAGGCCCGTCTCCTATATAATAAGTTTCACAATTCGCGAACCATGTGACCCATCACCATATGAATCAATGTCACATGCCACAAAGCATATGACTCGGCCCGTCCCCATTGCCATAGATTGTTTGGTCCGTCCCCATAATGAATCAATCAGTGGAACTCAATCAAGAATGCATACAAGAACATGTTTATATGGAGTAAGAATATGTGCATGCAAGAGTCCACATTACAACATATATATCAGTTCAAGTCAAACATCACAATATACGAGGTATAATGATTGGTCCGTTCCAAACTTATAGTCAATTCAGTAACTCATAAATGGAATTTGACAATACTAAGTCAAATATTTACAATGATCAAGCACAACACGATCCACGATCCACAAGCCACTTTCGTATATCACAAGGGATTCTCAATATCAAATCATAAGTCAATACATATCAATCTTTGAAATTCACTTTCACATCATAGAAAATTTTGCCATTTAATCTTTCTCTCACAATTTTATCAAGTTCAAATTAGCCAACAACAATTACCCAATCATTTTAAGTCATAAACAAAGGGAATATAGTGTTCAAGTAAGTTTACCAAGGTTTAAGAATCCACTTGCCTCAACCAATAGCCAAATCAAGAAAAGACCAGAACTTCCCCCTCGAATTCGAACTTGAAACATCGCATTCTAATCAAATATGGATTCACAATTTCAATATGAAGCAAATGACATTACTAATCGTAAAAAGGATAAAATGATCCAAAAATATTATACCGAAAAAGGTTTTCAAAATCCGATAATTATCACACAAAAATATTTCCCAACTAATAAGGAATCTAATAGTGAAATCTGTTTTGAAAACAGACCATTTTTCTATTGAAAGTCAATATTCGAGAAAACCTCAATTTCTACAATAAAAAATCTCCAATTTTTAAAACATAACAAATTAATCAATGGGAGTTGAAGAATTAGGTTAGAAACACGATACCCAATGGTCTTGCCTTTTAAATCTATGAAAAATCCCTTTAAAACGGAGCTTGAAATATTAAAAATGGTGGAAAATAATGAAAATTGTTACTTAAAATATTAAAAATTGTTCTAGGTAAATAATGTTCGTGAATAGGGATTCGCAGATGCAAATCCCATCATTGACAATATCTCCGCAAATGTGGAGGTCTTTCCTCTTGCACTAGATTTCAGAAAAATCAATTATTTATAAAACTCGGAACGGACCCCCACAGTTTGTTAAGAACCCAATAAGCACAACTAGATATAAAACTATAGAAGAAATGGTGTTCCGGACACAATGGAACTGTTAGAATTCAATTCCGAGGTATCCTTGACCTGACACCCGATAAAACTCATCAAAACTAGTCAAAAACATAAATACCCAAAATGACCCTTAAAACTCTAAAAATTACAAACAGACCATTTCTAGCATTAATTTCATCATCCGAAACCATTAGAATTGTCAGAATTTTTATTAGAGCTTCTAAACTCTGAATTTTGACCAAAGCCAAATTCAACTGAATTTATAAGACAAATTCAACTGAATTTATAAGCCAAATTCAACTGAATTTATAACTTTGGGTCCATAATATTCATTTTAACTCCAAATTCAATTCTATCAGTTTTTCTAGACCAGATTCTGCATTATGGAGCTAACAAAATCGACAGAATCATATTCTGACACCCGAAACTCAAGATAATCTCAAAACTCAAAATTTTAAATTTTAAGCTTTTAAAAACTCTTTCTTTAGCAAAATTCCAACTTTTCACCAAGTTTTCGAAATGTGACTTTTTAACTCATCCAAAAATGACTCAATGCAACTTTTAGGAAGGGCAAGATGATAATTTAGCTAGCACATACCAAAAATGACCTTCAGGATCATTACACCCTCGCCTGCGATTGCGAAGAACAAAAGAGAGGCACCAGATATCAGATTTTGGAAAGAATTCTAAGTCTTCGATCGGACTATCACGAATCATTCGAAACGATGAAGTTTTTATACTCTTCGAGTCAGAATATTCTTTCAAACAGAGAGTTTAATAAATTGGTGAAGTTTTTATATTCTTCAAACCAAATGCATAGTCTAATTTATTGGGTGAAGATTTTATATTCGTCAAACCAAAGGAGTAGAAAATCTAAAGATTTTAGTTTTCAAAAATCCGGCACAATCAAATTTTACATGGAGTAAAAAACTACACAAGGATATGATTTTCTTTTCAAGTTTTTATCATTATCAAATTTGTTGGGATTTTCACAAACATCAAATTTGATTTCTTAGACAAAAAAAATGCAAGAACAGAAAGATTACTTCCCTTTGATACATTTGAAGAAAAATGTATATAAGTCGGTGAAATGCCGTAAAAGATTATGAATCCATTAATGCACAATAACACCTAACATTATATAATGATTGTCATGCATAATTTACTCGCAAACTTATTATTTTCTCTTTGCATTCTGTCTTCAAAAGAACAGAGAACAGTAATAACGATATATTAAATTTCTTAAACTTGTTGAATTTCTAAATTAGAAAATCACTTAGAGCAAACTTTTTGTGGAACAAAATTTTTGTAAAACAATACTTTTGTACAGAAAAACTTTGTGGAAGTAATAAACACAAAATTTCTGGTAAGTTCTCAAAAAAGTAAACTAGTAATGAACACATAATATGTAAGAAAAATCATAGACAATAATTAAAAAAATTCGAGTTCACATAATTTACTGTATGTCTTTTAGGAATTTAATCCTCTGACTATATCCAAGGTTGCGGATTATTTCCTCCTGGGATAAAATGGATATGCCTGTTAAAGAAGTAGCGGTACCTTAAACTTCAATAACTTCAACGAACTCAAAAGACAACAACGATATCACGCAAAAACTCTATTTTTATTTGTAAGAACATGCATGCAAAAGGAGAAAATTCAACAACAACAACATACCCAGTAGAATCTCATAAGTGGGGTATGGGGAAGGTCGAATATATAGACAGACCTTACCACTACCTCACAAAAGTAGAAAAGTTGTTTCCTGCTAACCCTCGTATCAAAAATCCATAAGCAGAATAAATTAGATATGAAAAAAGGGAAAGAAAAAAAAAGGAAACAGAAAGAACGACTAACAATGAAAAACACGTGATAGTATGTAAATAGGATAAAATTAACATATATAAGATGAATAATGACGACACAGGATATAAATACACGACTAAACCTACTACCCTACTATATCCCAAAGCCAGACATCAACCTAACCCTACTAACATATTAGCCTGCTACTCTAATTCGTGATCCTCTACTCCTTTCTATCTAAGGTCATGTGTTCAGTGAGATCAAGTTTGGCCATATCTTGTTTGATCACCTCCCCCAATACTTCTTCGGTCTACCTCTACTTCCCTATGTAACTCCTAGATCCAACCTTTCGCACCTCCTAACAAGAGCATCAATACTTCTTCTCTACACATTTCCAAACCATTGTAGTCTCGCTTTCCTCATCTTGTCAGCCACAGTGACCACCTCTAACTTCTCCCGAATGGTCTCATTCTTAATTTTATCACTCCTAGCATGTCCATACATTCATTCAACATCCTTAGTACTGCGACCTGCATCTTCTGAATATGTGATTTTTTGATTGGCCAATACTCCATCCCATATAGCAAAGATGGTCTAGCCACCATTTTGTAAAACTTACCTTTGAGTTAAGATGGTATCTTTTTATCACACAATACTCTAGAGGCAAGCCTCCATTTCATCCATACTACCCCAGTACGATGTGTGACATCATCGTCGATATCACCATTACTCTAAATGATGGATCCAAGATATTCAAAGTTTTCTCTCTTGAGAATAGGTTCAGGGGCAAGCCTCACATCAATGTCTGCTTCATCCTTTGCAACACTAAATTTATACTCTAAGTATTATGTTTTGGTCTTGCTCAATTTGGACCCCTTAGATTCCAAAACGTGTCTCCAAACCTCCAATCTATCATTAACTTTAGCTCGAGTCTCATTAATCAGTTGCACTATGTCATTTGCAAATAGCATGCACCATAGAAGGAGAAAATTTAAGCTCAAAAATAAGAGAAAACTTCTCTATTTATATCCAACAAAAAGGGTGTTTATTGTGCCTCATTGGAAAGGTGACAACTATTTGGAAAAGACATAATCTTTTAGAAAGATCCCAACTCTTTGGATACAATTCTTCGAAAAGGTTATAATCCTTTGGAGAAGTCGCAACTTTTCTAGAAAAGTCACATCCCTTCTGAAAGATTAGGATCCTTCATTTTTATTCACACCTTTAAAAATCCAACAGTTAACACATATGCATGCAAGCAGAAGAAAAAATATAAAAATACTTTACACAACAATAGAAAATAAAATTTTAGTCTTACAAGGAGACACAAGTCCTAAACAAGCAAGGATTTTTATGTTATAATGTAGTATTAATGATAAAATGATAAATACCTTATACATATATAATGATAAAATGAATCCTAAGGGTATGGTACAAAAATAAATAATAATTATCCATCATCAGTAGCTTGTGTCCTGCAT
Source organism: Solanum ossicruentum (assembly GCA_025774065.1). Classification (NCBI taxonomy): domain Eukaryota; kingdom Viridiplantae; phylum Streptophyta; class Magnoliopsida; order Solanales; family Solanaceae; genus Solanum; species Solanum ossicruentum. Next base: position 11,787 of record JAOTQR010076872.1, read on the forward strand.
CAAAGCATTGCACATGGAAGCCCTTAAATTCCCAGCCTGCAAAAAAATTTCCTTTGTTTCAATCGTCAACGAAACATGAGACTTTGTTTTATCAATAATTCCTTCATGTCTTTTCATGTTTGGGACCGGTCCACAAATTCATCATATGTCTTGTTTCTCTCTACGTGGCAAAATGAGAATATTCAGTAAGTGAATTTAATATATGAAGGAAAAATAAATAGAATAAAAAGTTAAAAGGTAATTCAAGATCTACTATATACGATAATATTAATTGAATATAAATAGTATAATTTTTTATTAAAATGGATTGAATGAACCTTTCGATCCTATTTAACTCTACCACTTAGATGAATCACAACATATTCTAGCAATGGAATTTAAAAATTCTAACATGCGAAGAATGATGTTTCAACAAATTTTAATGTGATGGAAAATAAATTGTAATCACAAATAAAATATGAAGAAATATAATTTAATTGATAAACAATGTGGGTACAAATCTGATTCTCTCTTGATTTTTCTCTCTTAAGATTTCTCTGTGATTCGAGGGTCGTTAGTAGCTTCTCTGTGATTCAAGGACAGTTAGTGGCGAATTTCTCGAATGTTGAATTTCTTGAGTCATAGATTCATTTTCAAGGGAATATAATACCCTTTATATAGACATAAATTAGGGGTTTCGGATAGAATAACCTCTAAAAAACCTTGAATGAAATAGGATTCATCTCGTAGAAACCTACAAAATTTTGATGTCTACAAATGGATCTAACAATATACTTTCTTCGATTTTAATTTATGAGAAACTTTTTAGTTATTGAAAATTTATTTAACTAGCTTTTAAGGTTAAATTATATTTCATCAACTTAATTTTCACAAAGATT
>JAOTQR010076873.1:0-12660 GCA_025774065.1 Solanum ossicruentum
CATTATGAGGAAGGAAATTAAGGATTGTGAAATGAGTATGTCCAAGTGAGCGTCAAGTCCGGTACCAAACTTGAAATTTTAAAAGTAAAAATTGATTTCGAAACCTCCTTATTCTTCTAAAATTTGTTGGCAAAGATAATTTCTCTACTAAAAATGTTATTGGACTAGCAATGGTCATTGTGTACACTTCTGAGAGCTAATTATTTCAAGAATAAGATTTTAGGAATATTTGAAAAATTTTCAAGATAAATTACTTGCATATGTTTCTCACGACTCTACTCGTGCCATACATAATAGTAATATCCTTCACCAGTTCCCGGGTCGGTTACTATCGTGCTACTATATATCTATGTATATTTTTTGAAGTTAGTTGGCTACGGCAAACTCAGTTTTGCCCAGTGTCGAGTTTCGGTTAGACGGTGTTATGATGTGACTGGCGCCTCATGTTATATATGATATATGGGTGCAGTGGTCTTCCCTGGCCCATGTGAGTGCAGTGGTCTTCCCTGGCTCGCCCGACCATGTTCATGATGTGTGATGGAGATTTTGGGTATTTAAACTTCTGGTGTTATGTTGTGGTATGGCGCGAGATTGGAGGTCGCCATCGTTCCCGTCCGACATGCATGACTTTCATGTATTTTAAAAGAAAAAAAAGAGATTTTTATTCGATACTTGCCACAGGTTTGATTTATGTATGTTTATCCATTTCCTTTGGCTTATGAGTTCTATCTGTATTATGTACTTCCTGTTTTACATATTCGATACGTCTTTCGTACTGACCCCTTCTTCAGGGGGAGGGGGGGCTGCGTTCATGCCCGCAGGTACCGATGAGCAGGTGCGAGACCCTCTTGCCTAGGATCTCCAGTTTCAGCTACAGTGCCCTTTTTGTTTTAGGAGCCAGCTATTGGTAGCTTCTCATATTCACACGTTCTGTAATTGTGTTATGTGTGTGCACATGCTGTTCAGCAGAGATGTCTAGAGGTCTGTGGATACTAGTGGGTAGTGGGTTTATGAGAGGTACTTGAGTACATGGTTTATTGTATGCTTTTGGTACTTGATCAGACGGCGTGACCGCATTATTTTATGTATGATATGATTATTAGGCGGCAGGACCACAGTGGAAACCTTGTCGGCCTGTATTTATGTATACGTATAAAGAGATATGTATTCGTATTGTTATCTGGGATGTTGCTGGATTTTATTTGTAGGTGCGGTTAGTCAGTAAAATAGAGGAAACTCTGCCAAAATTTTGGTAGATTTCCTAGCGATTATGTTTGGTCTTTGGAGTTAATGTTTGTCTGGGTGCCCAATCGGCACTAGTCACGGCCCCTGGGTTGGGTCGTGACATTAAACGTCAAAAGTGATAAGTTGGGAACCTTTAACTTTTGATCTTGACTTTTCTTTTTATACTTTTTCAACTTTAAAAATATGCTTTAAAACACTCTTTTATGTTACCCAAACACTTTTTCAGCTTCAAATTGTTGTTTCCCTTCTCCTCCTTCGATTGAGTATACCATATTTGGGCCACCCCCTTGAGTTGGTAAGCCACTAACTCCGCCTTCTCTTCCGATCTAACCCCCATAATAGACAACACTTTGTACACCTCATTAATAAATTCTTGAGGGTCCTCATCCAGTTTAGACCCATTGAACTCTGGTGGATTCATCCTCATAAAATCCCTTACCCTAGATGCCAGAGTAGGAGCATGAGAGGCTTGGACCCCTTGGTTGATTTGATTGGTCATGGCTTGAGCTAGCATGGCAATAGCATCTCGAAACTTTTCATGAGCCGCTTATTCATCGAGAGTGAGGGCTCTTCTTCCTCTTGGGATAGCACATAATCTAGCATAAAAAAGAACATTCGTTAGGGGAAAACCTTAGCTTAACTTCTATAGTATGACATAGAGTAAGAAGAAGGGAAATATTTCCTAAAACGTCTCTTAGCCTCTAGCTCATAGTTGTGGTGCACTTCACAACCATGAATAAGACACTAATCGACGTGGTATGTTGGATGTCGACAACCATTAACAACCTAGTGCTCTGATACTAAATTTGTCACGGTACAAGCCTAAGGTCTAGAAGTGACACGGGAATGGGGAACCCAAAGGAACCCCAAACAAGCCTCTCAAAATATCATTACACATCCTTGGTCGCGAAAGCAATTAAACAACAATAAGAGAATAGAAATAAGGGCAAAGGGACTAAGGGAGTCTGTCATAGCATTAAAACATACAAGAGTCAAGAGAGTCAAAGCTCATAGCATCATTACTTAACTTGTCCAACAACACCTCTAAACATAGAATTGAGCTACTTAGAATTGAGCAAGGGCCAAGATAACTTTCCGAGCTCACCTTATAGTCAAAAGCATACAATAAGATAAAGAGAGTCTTTGCACAATATAAGATGAAAAGATATCATCCTCGGAGTTGAGGACTCACCAGACTTGATTTGAGAAGATAATACTAGCCACGTGGAGGAAGAGGATCAAGTTGAGCTCTGGTTCTGACATGGTAACATCAAGTAGATATAGATTATGCGTTAGTACTTTTGAATGTACTAGGTATGTAGGATGCAATGCAACAAGAGATAGGCCATATAAGTGAAATGATTAATAATAAGCAAGAGATAGTATATTAGCAACATGACATGCATGAATAATGGTTGAAGTAAAATATGCTTATATAGAACATATTACATATGTAGAAAGAGACTATCATCATAGACCAAGCAACTTAGTACTTGGAATCCAAGGCATGCCACCCGCTCGGAAGGTGGATGAGGAACATACCCCTCATCTATGGTAGTATGGGATTGCCACCACCCGACAAGGTAGATGAGGTACATACCCCTCATCTATAGTAGTACGAGATTGCCACCACCCCACAAGGTGCATGAGGTACATGCCCCTCATCTATAGTAGTATGGGATTGCCACTACTCGTCAAGGTGGATGAGGTACATACCCTTTATTTACGGTAATACGGGATTGTCACCACCCAACAAGGTTGATGAGGTACATGCCCCTTATCTTTGATATGGTCACTTGCAATACTATAGATACTTTCCATGATAACAACTTGTATATACACTCCTTTCATCATCATAAAAATATTCAAGTCATAGGTCATAAAATGGATCATCAATAGCTGAAGAATAAAAAAGAAGACATTTTATCAAACATTTGGTGAGTGTGCAATGCTAGTGTAAAACTATGCAATTGAAGAGTGTATTCATGTAACAAAACTCGAAGTATATCAACCCACCAACACTTGGTAATACCCTCATGAAACATACATTAAAAACCTTTATCAAATCTCAAAATAGATTATAGATTTATAGTTCAAAACATGCTTAAACAATCATACTTTTATGAAACCCCAACATAATTCATAATAAAGTTCATAATAAGTAAGACTCATAAGTAAATCAACTTAGACACATATAATTAATGTAAAAAGGAAGGTTGGGCACCATGAGTGAAAGGACCCATTGGTTGAAACCTATATACATCCACTTTCGAGAATTCCTTGATGAAGATTTGATTGAGAAATTGAAGCTTGAGTGAATTCCTTAAGATCCGGAATGAGTTTGGGACCCTTGATTTTGAGTGATATATTTGTCTAAGTGTTTGAGAAGGTTTTGGGGAAAGTATTGAGTGATATGGAGTTGAAAAAAGTATAGGTGGTTTTATGCATGGGGAGGCAAGACTTAATGTCCTTGGACCGAACAGGCAAAACTAAAGCAAAAATAACACTGATTTGCACCCTGCCGCGGATCTATTCTGGAAATCAATTTTTTGGAATTTCAACTTTTGATACGGTTGCTCTAAAATCGGGGTTAGACCCATTTCCCACTCAATTTTGCCCCCTGATCATGAATATGAAGTTCGATTTTTGATATCAAGCATAGATTTTGAGATATATGGAAATTACGATTATGGGCACTTTCGAGGTACATTTTTGGGCACTTTTCGGGGTCGTTTCAAATATCTCCACCTTGGGAACATTCATCCCCGAATGTCAAAGAAACGTGTATAAGAAGAATAATCATGAAGAGATCAGTCCGAACAAGAATACAATAATGCACTTAAACATCATTTTCAAAAATATCAATGTAAGTATCAAAATCACCATGAACTTGTCAACATAAACATGAATGCATGCAAATGACATAAGGGCTGATACATAAGTCATGGAATCACATGGGAGACTTAGATTAGTACCTTAGGCTTAAGTAGAGTGGAAAAGATAGGAATATCGCTTTTGTATGTCCGTCTCGGCTTCTCATGTAGCACTCTCAACTTGTTGGTTTCTCCAAAGAACCTTGACGGAAGCAACATCCTTGTTCCTCAACCTCTTCACTTGTCTATACAAAATTTCTATCGGAAACTCTTCGTAAGCTAAATTGTGTTTAACAAAACCTAAAACATATAATGGCATAGTAGCATTTGGGTCACCCACACACTTCCTCAAGATAGACACTATGGAAGACCGGATGAACCATATTCATGTAATTGGGCAACTCGAACTCATAAGCCACATTGCCAATCCTCCTCAACACCCTATCAGGACCCATAAATCTTGGACTCAATTTATCCTTCTTACCAAAACAAACCACACCCTTAATGGGTGAAACTTTCAAATAGACCCAATCGCCAACCTTAATTTCAAGATCCCTTCTCCTTATATCGGCATAGGACTTTTGGAGACTTTAGGCTGTCTTCAACCTTTCTCTAATCAACCTTACTTTCTCCATAGCCTCCATAACTAGATCCAGACCCAACAAAACCATTTCCCCTACCTCAAACCATCCAACCGAGGACCTATAACGCCTACCATAAAGGGCCTCAAAAGGAGTCATACTAATGCTAGAATGATAGCTATTATAGTAAGCAAACTCAATCAATGGGAGATGATAATCTTAACTACCCTTAAACTCCAAAACATAAGCTCTAAGCATATCCACAAGAGTTTGGATAGTTCTTTCGACTTGGCCATCCGTTTGAGGGTGAAAGGTCATATTGGTACCAAGACCTCTTTAGAAGGACCTCCAAAAGTGTGAAGTGAATTAAGCATGTCTGATATGATAGATAAAGGCACTCCAAGCAATCTTACCAACTCATGAAGGTATAACTTAGCATAATCTTTGGCACCATAAGTAGTCTTAAGCGGTAGGAAATGAGCCGACTTTGTCATTCTATCAACCACAACTCTAATAGAATCAAAACTCGTTCTAGTTTTAGGTAATCCAACCAAAAATCCATGTTAATTTCCTCCCACTTCCAAGTAGGAACCTCTATATCTTGGGTTAGGCCATCCGCCCTTTGATGCTCGGCTTTGACTTGTCGAGAATTATGGAAACCGGACACCTCTTCATGCTACCCCACCAAAACACTTCCCTCAAATCTCTACACATCTTGGTAGAATCGGGGTGAATAGAATAGGAAGAATTATGAGCCTCATCAAGAATCTTCTCTCTCAATTCATCAATACAAGGCGCACACAATCTACCTTGGTATCTAAGGGCACCATCTCCCCCTTGGTAGAAAACCTCCAACTTGCCATCTCTCACCAAGGGCTTCAATTCTAACAAGGAGGCTCAAGATCTTGCTTTGCTTTTACCTCATCAACCAAGGAAGATTTTGAACCATCAACAATCACAATACCACCATTATCAAGCTCTTCCAACCTAATCCCCAATCTAGCCAACCGATGAATCTCTCTAGCCACCACATTGCCCCTACTATCAACATGACTTAGGCTACTCATAGATACCCTACTCAAAGCATCAGCTACAACATTAGCCTTATCGGAGTGATAATGAACACTCATATCATAGTCCTTAAGAAGTTCTAACCACCTTCGTTGTCTCAAGTTGAGGTTTTTTTGGGTGAACACATATTGAAGACTCTTATGATCGGTAAACACATCAACATGCACCCCATACAAATAATGATGCCAAATTTTCAAAGCAAAAACCATTGCGGCCAATTCAAAATCATGGGTAGGATAATTCTTTTCATGCACCTTGAGTTGTCTAGATGCATAGGCTATCACCTTACAAGTTTGCATCAAAACACAACCCAAACCAATTCTTGTGGCATCACAATACACAACGAATCCTTCTAACCCTTCCAGTAGTGACAAGATAGGAGCAGAGGCAAGCTTATCCTTCAAGTTTGGAAACTCTTTTCACACTCATCGTTCCATACAAATTTAGCCTTCTTTTGAGTCAACTTAGTCATAGGAGAAGAAATTGAAGAGAATCCATTCACAAATCTCCGGTATTAACCTGGTAAACCTAAGAAACTTCTAATGTCCGACAGAGTCAAAGGTCTAGGCTAATTTCTAATCACATCCGTCTTTTTAGGATCTACCTTAATACCATCCCTGGAAATCACATGACCTAGAAAGGCAACCTCTTGCAACCAAAACTCACACTTCTCATATTTAGCATACAACTTCTCTTCCCTCAATTTTTGTGACACCACCCTCAAATGGCTCGCATCCTCCTCCTCACTATGGGAATAGATCAAAATATCATCAATGAAAACAACCAAAAACAAATTAAGGTAGGGTTTAAATACCCTATTCATAAGATCCATGAAGATAGCCGGTGCATTGGTCAATTCAAAAGGCATCACCACAAATTCATAATGCCCATATCTAGTCCGAAAGGCCATCTTGGGAACGCCACACTCCCTCACATTCACTTAGTGATACCCAGGTCGAAGATCAATCTTAGAGATGTGACTAGCCCCTTGAAGTTGGTCAAAAAGACCATCAATCCTTAGTAGAGGGTGCTTATTCTTGATGGTGACTCTATTAAGTTGCCGGTAGTCAATACACATTCTAAAAGAATCATCCTTCTTCTTGACAGAGAACACTGGTGCACCTCAAGGTGATTGGCTAGGCCTAATAAAACCTATCTCCAATAAATCCCTCAATTGCTCCTTCAACTCCTTTAATTCCGCTGGGACCATATAGTAGAGGGAATAGAAATGGGTTAAGTATCGGGAAAGAGGTATATGAGAAAGTCTATTTCCCTTTCAATAGGAACAACGAAAAGGTTATTTGGAAAGACATCAAGGAACTCATTAATCACCGGAACTGACTCTATCGGAAGGACCTTGGACTCAACATCCTTAACACTTACAAGCTATAGAGACATCCCTTAGAAATCAACTTTTGATCCTTAATGCAAGAAATAAACCTACTCTTGACTACCACATCATACTCTCCCATTCAAGGATGAGTTCATCAGGGAATTGGAATTTGACCCTGCGGGTTCTAAAATCAATAGAGGCATAATACGCATGCAACCAATCAATCCCAAGAATGATACCAAAATCCGCCATATCTAACGCAACAAGATCACTAGGTAAAAATTTTATGTAAAATGTAAACGAGACAACTTCTATAGACCTTTCTATAGACCTTTCTAGTAACAATAGATGCACCAATGGGGAGTAGACACCTCATAAAACTCAAACAACAATTTGGGTTCAAGATGAAACTTTTTGGTAAAAAATGGAGTAACGAGAGAAAGAATGGCACCTGGGTCTATCATTGCATACACTTCAAAATCAAAGACTTTTAACATACCGATGACAACATCGGGCACCTCATTTACCCCTGCCTCCCTTAAAGAGCATAGAACTAATTATGCCTTAGGGCACCACCTTGTTGGCCTCCTCTCCCCAAAGGAAGCGCATTTGCACCCAGGCCTTGTGGATGAACATCTTTACCCTTGTTGCGATTGCATGGATAATCAATCATTTTGTGGCCTACTTCTCCATAACCAAAACAAGCATTGGAATCCTTCAAGCATGGGCCACCATGACCCTTATCACATTTTGGACACATAGTATTAGGCACCACACCACTATCACCTTAGGACCTTGAGTAGTCATTGGCAAACCTTCTATTAGGAGCATGAAAAGACCCTTGGCCTTGATGCAACTGCCACCTTTGAAACTTTGGAACTTACCATCAAAACGGGCCCTCGTGGCCTCATTACCCCTTCTCTTTCTCAACTTATCCCCATCCAATTGTTCGGCATAAGTCCTAAGGCGGGACAAGTCCATGTCACCTATCAATGGCGGCACGACATTCTTCATTCACCAAATCGGATTCCATCATAAACTTATTCGTTCTGGACCTAGGGTCGGTAACCAAGTATGGAGAATATTTAGAGAGTTAGTTGAACTTGAGGGCATAATCCTTCAAACTCATCGACCCTTGCTTTAAATTCATGAATTCCATCATTTTGGCCTCCTTTAGCTCAAGAGGGAAGAACCAGTTGAGGAAAGTCGCCTTAGACTCCTCCCAAAGGATCATATTGTTGTTCCCCTTCTCCTCCTTCCATTGAGTATACCATATTTGGGCCACCCCCTTGAGTTAGTAAGCCACCAACTCTACCTACTCTTCCGATCTAACCCCCATAATAGACAACACTTTGTACACATCATCAATAAATTCTTGAGGGTACTCTCCAATTTAGACCCTTTAAACTCCGGTGGGTTAATCCTCATGAAATCCCTTATCCTAGATGCTGGAGAAGGAGCATGAGGGGCTTGGGCCCCTTGGTTGATTTGATTGGTCTTGGCTTGAGCTAGCATGACAATAGTTTTCTACAACTCTTCATGAGTCGGTTGTTCTTCGGGAGTGCGAGCTTTTCTTCCTCTTGGGATACGCATGATCTAGCATAGCAAAGAACATTCATTAGGGAAAAGCCTTACCTTAACTTCTGTAGCATGACATAGAGTAAGAAGAAGGGAAACATTTCCTAAAACGCCTCTTGCTCATAGTTGTTGTGCACTTCACAACCATGAATAAGACTTTAATCGATGTAGTGTGTTGGATGTCGAGGACCATTACAACCTAGTGTTTTGATACCAAGTCTGTCACGACCCAAGCCTAGGGCCTAGTCGTGACAGGGATAATGGGGAACCCTAAGGGACCCCAAACAACCCTCTTAATATATTATTGTGCATCCTTGGTCACGGAAGCAGTTAAATAACAGTAATAGAATAGAAATAAGGGCAAAGGAACTAAGAGAGTCTTTCATAGCATTAAAACATACAAGAGTCAAGAGAGTCAAATCTCATATCATCATCACATAACTTGTCCAACAACACCTCTAAACTTAGAATTAAGCGGGGGCCAAGACAACATTGCGGGCTCACCCTCAAAGCCAAAACCGTACAATAAGATAAATAGAGTCTTTGCATAACATATAGATCAAAAGATATCATCCTCGGAGTTGAGGACTCACCAAACTTGCTTTGAAAAGATAGTACTAGCCACGTGGAGGAAGATGATCAAGTAGAGTTTCGGTTCCTAACTGGTAACATCATGTAGTATGCATCAGTACATTTAAATGTACTAAGTACGTAGGATGCAATGCAATAAGAAATAGGCCACATAATTGAAATGCATAATCGTACGCAAGAGAAAGTACATTAGCAACATGGCATGCATGAACAATGCTTTAAGTATACATGCTTATATAGAACATATTACATGTATAGAAAGAGACCATCATAATAGACCAAGAAACTTAGTAATTGGAATCCAAGGCATGCCACCCGCTCAGAAGGTGGATGAAGTACACACCCCTAGGTGGATGAGGTACATATCGCTCATCTATGGTAGTATGGGATTGTCACCACCCAAGGTGGATAAGGTACATACCCCTCATCTATGGTAGTATGGGATCGCCACTACCCGACAAGGTGGATGAGATACAAACCCCTCATCTTTTGTATGGTCACTTGCAACATTATAGGTACTTTCCATGATAACGAATCATATATACACTCCTTTCATCATCATAAAGTCATGCAATGGATCATCAATAGCTCAAAAAAAAAAATTGGACATTTTATCAAACACTTGGCGGGTGTGTAATGCTAGTGTAAAACCATGCAACTTAAGAGTGTATTCATACAAGAAAATTTGAAGTAAATCAACCCACCAACACTTGGTAATACCCTCATGCAATATATATTGAAACACTTAATCAAATCTCAAAATGGATCATAGATTTATAGCTTAAAACATACTTAAACAATCACACTTTTATAAAACCACAACATAGTTCATAGCCAAATTCATAATAACTAAAACCCATAAGTAAATCAACTTAGAAACATACAATTTATATATAAAGGAAAATTGGGCACCATGGGTGAAAGGACCCATTAGTTGAAACGAACATACCCCGGCTTTGGAGAATTCCTTGATGAAGATTTGATTGAGAACTTGAAGTTTGACTGAATTCCTTAAGATCTGGAATGAGTTTGGGACCCTTGATTTTGAGTGAAATATTTGTCTAAGTGTTTGAGAAGGTTTTGGGGAAAGTCTTAAGTGATATGGGGTTGAAAATATGATTATGTATAGGTGTTTTTATGCATGGGAAGACTTAGGCTCAATACACATTAGCCTTGAACCGAACAGGCAAAACTGAAGCAAAAATAGCACTGATCGGAGCCCTGGCCGCGTCACACCAGGGGCCCAGTTCGATTCTGGAAATCGATTTTTTTGGAATTTCGAATTTTGATATGGTTGTTCTAAAATCGGGGTTAGTCCTATTTCCCTCTCAGTTTTGTTCCTTGATCACGAACGTGGAGATGGATTTTCAATATTGTGCATGGATTTTGAGATATATGAAAATTACGATTCTAGGCACTTTCATGGCACATTTTCGGGCACTTTTCGAGGTCGTTTTAATTTTGATGGGATTGAGTAAGTGACATCACATTCGAAATCGGATAATGACGTTAGGAAGATTGATGCATCATTTTCCTTTTGCTTGATAGGATACTCCCAAAATAACTATCACCCATCAATTTTGAACAAATTTAATGGTGGAAAATATATATATCAATTTTATTAAAATGTTATGTTACTAAATGATACCTTTTTTTTTTAAAGTGTCATGTATACTAGTTATTTCAAAATAGTTGTTAATTTAAATAATTAAAAGAATTTATTTTTGTTCTAAATTTTTCTTTAGTATTAATAATTCTAAATTTAAGAGGCATATAACTAGATGAAGATTAAAAGATTAACAAGATATATTAGTCAAACTATGAATAGATTGTACAAAATCTTATAATAACAACTAAGAAGAAATGAAAAGAGGTATGAGTAAGAAATTTTGTTTTCTAAGATATTGCAGTACTTGTAATAAATATTACACTTATATAATATGAGTTAACTCATTTCTATCCACTCATTCATGATCTAACCCGTTTTCAATCTACATGAATTAAATATAGATGAGATGAAGTTCAATTTGTTTAAAATTAGGCTCAACCCACTCATTTGTTAACCAATATGACCAGGGGCGGGCCTAGAGAGGGGTAAAGGGTTCATCCGAACCATCTCGAAGAAAAATTATATTATATATATAAAGTAAATTTTTTATATTTTTCTATATATATTAAACTTGAACCTCCTAAAAGATAAGCTAAATCTATCATAATAATAGGTCTCCTCTTAAATAAATTCTTATGCTTAGGGTTTGATTCCCATTTAAAGTACTATATTTTAGTTTTCTTAATTATTTCCTTAAAAATTGTATTTTAATAATTTATTCAAATATTTATATTTTTATTATTATTATATTTTAAACTCCATGAATTAAAATAGTAGAAATGCCACTAAATATGACATGACAATTGACTGCAGCGGCTCTGTGGGCGCTCCTTCCATTGGATAATTTAATATATGATGCATGCATCGTCCAGGTGTTTGAGGAAATAGTGCATTTATGGTCCAGCAATTCGTGTATAGTTCATTAGGCAGGCTCACATGTATTTATTGTTATTATTATACTTGTCTCTTCATTACATGCACTGCACCTATATTCCACGATATATTATGGATTTATAAGGATTAATAATCAATGCGGGCATTAATATAATTTAAAAAATAATTTTTTGCTTTTTAAATTTTAGTTAAAAATAAAAATTCTATGTCAATAAATTTTATTGAAAAAATTAATTTAAATAGATCGAGTAACTTTATAAGTAAAACATGTATAGATGAGTGATTTTCTATCAAAAGAATTCATAGTTAAGTGATTTTTGAGTTGAAAATCAAGATTAAGTGACTTTCTAAGAAAAAAATCACATAGTTGAGTAACTTTTGAGTTAAAAATTAAAGTTGAGTGATTATTTTTACAAAACTACATAGTGGAGTGACCATATGAGATATTGAGTGTGTTTGGTATGGAGCAAAATATTTTCTAGAAAATATTTTTTCATTTTCTCATGTTTTGTTGGTTTTAATGTTTCCGAAAATATTTTTTGAATCAATTTATTTTATTCAAATTTAAAAAATATGACTTCCTTCCAAAAGTTAAGGAAAATAATTTTTAAAACTCTTATCCAATTTCAAATTGATTTATTTATCCCATTTATAATACGATCCCTCCCCGAATTTTTTTAAATAAAGTAAGATTAAAAATTTATTTTTGAAAAAAAAATTTACATTTTGAAATTTTTTTCCCACCTATTTCTATTCCGACGCATCCAATTCCCCCCACCACCTCCCCCTCCCCCAAAAAATTTAAAATTTATTTTTACAAAAAATTAAAATTAATTTTTATAAAAAATTTACCCCCCCCAACCCCCCCCCCCACCCAGTAGCCCC
>JAOTQR010076874.1:0-12660 GCA_025774065.1 Solanum ossicruentum
ATATTCTCTCAAGAATATTTTTAGGGTTCCAATCTTAGATTAGTATTTTCTCTTTGAAAACCCATTTTTGGGGAATTATAGATCTTGTGCTACACACTTTAGAATTTATCAAGCTCGTAGGTTTGCAATTTGGGTATCCTCACTTCATTGGAGTTGGTAAAATTCTCAACTGTGCATTTTACTTTCATTTTTATGTGTTTTAGCTTAGCCATGAGTAGCTAAGAACCCACAACTTGGGGTTGTGGGAACCTTGGATAGTTGACATGAAATAACCTAGGTATTGTGCATTTCTATGATTGGGGTTTTGCATGTATTGTCTATTTCCCTTCGTTATTAACGTTGTTTAGTGGTGGCCAACACTGGAGCCTACCTACTATCATGATCCCGACCAAGGTAGTGACGAATAGGAAAAGGGAAGTAGATGATAAGATTCAATTGATATGTTCCCATCTAATCGACTAAACCTGCCCAAGGGGAGGTTTACTGGGACAATAGGTCACGGTTAGTTGGCACGCCATGGTAGCCGACCAAGTGCCATGGTGAAATTCAACCTTCACCTTCACAAGAGGGCTGGAAGAACCTAAATCACCATCCTGCATGTGATTCACCAATTGTAGTTATGTTATCTATGGAATTTGAGTCAACCAACCATGGGGAACACAATTCCCAAGTTGTTCCCAAATCTGAGTGTTTTCTCGCTTTTTAATTAATGTTTATTTTATCTTTGCTTTTGAATCACAAACCCCACCCCCCACATTTAAGATTGTAATTATAGATATTAGAAAAGATTAGTAGTGAATTCTTATAGTAAAGCCTTGTATTCCATGTGGATTCAACCCTAACCTTGGTTAGGTTAATTCCTGGGCATGGACAGACACTAGAAATCGAAAAAATAGCAAAAATCATTTTTTGTTACAGGTCTTCTAAAATCTGTGTTATACCTATTTCTCACTCAATTTGGCATCCTGATCAAGAATATGAAGTCGGATTTTCGAAATACGCACAGATTTTCAGATACTTTGAAATTACGATTATAGAGTACTCTGAAGAACATGAAGGGTGTTTTAATATCTCCCTCTTGGGAACATTCGCCCCCGAATTTCCAAGAAACATAAGTAGGAGAAGTAATTATGAAGCTTTCAACCTAACATGAATGCAACAAATGTACTTAAACATCATTTTCAAAAAGTCTCAACATGAACGTCAAAAATCACCATAAACTTGTTACCACAAACATGAATGCATGCAAACATGACATGAGAGTTGAAACTTAAGACTTGAAATCATAGAAAGGACTTAGTTGTTATCTTAGGCTTGAATAGAGCAAAATAGATACGGATATTACTTCTTCATGTCCACTTCGACTTCCCTAGTGACACTTTTAACTTGTTGATTCTCCCAAAGAACCGTGATGGATGCTACATCTTTGTTTTCTCAGCTTTTTAACCTTCCTATCCAATATCTCTATCAGACCTCCTCACAGGTCAAGTTATCTTTCCATAAAACCAACAACCTCTAAAGGTACAATAGCACATGGATCATCCATACACTTTCTCAACATTGACACATAGAAGAATGGATGAACCATGCTCATATCCATAGGCAACTCTAATTCATATGCAACCATACCAATTCTTCTCAAAATTCTATAAGGCCCCACAAACCTTAGGCTCAATTTCTCTTACTTACCAAGTCGGACCACACCCTTGATGGGTGATACTTTCAAGTAAGCCCAATTATCAATGTTAAGCACACATAGTCTACCTTGGTACCTAAGTACACCATCTCCCCCTTGGGAGAAAACCTCTACTACCATCCTTCACCTAAGCTTTGAATTCTAGCAAGGTGGGGTCAAGGTATAGGCCAATTCCTTATCACCTTTGTCTTCTTAAGATCCACCTTAATGCCATACCCCAGCATCACATGCTCTAGAAATGAAACTTCTTTCAACCAAAATTAACACTTCTTATATTTAGCAACCAATCTCTCATCCCGCAAAATTTGCAACATCACCCTCAAATGATTCACATGATCCTCTTTACTCCGGGATTAAATCAATATAACATCAATAAAGACCACCATAAACATATCAAGGAAGGGTTTAAGGAGAATATTCATGAGATCCATAAATATTGTCGGTATATTAGTCAATCCAAAAGACATTACCAAAAATTCAAAATGCCCATACCTAGTTTGAAAAGTCATCTTGGGAATATCACACTCCCTCACCTTCAGTTGGTGGTATCTGTACCAAAGATCAATGTTAGAAAAGTGACTAGCCCTTTAAAGTTAAACAAATAGGTTATCTATCCTTGGTGGAGGGTACTTGTCCTTCATGGTGAACCTATTGGGTTGTGTATAGGGAGGAGGTCTATACCAAACTCTATTTCTCTTTCGGAAAGAACACCAGAAAGTTCATAAGGAAGTCATAAAGAAACTCATTGACCATCGAAACCGACTCAATGGGAAGGACTTTAGACTCAATATCCATAACCATCACAAAACAGTATATTTAAGATAAGAAATGGATCTATCCTGAACCACCACTTTACTACTTAAGTCTCAAGAACAATCTCATTAGGGAATTGGAACCTAACTTTATGGGTTTTACAATCAATGGAAATATGATATCCATGTAATCAATCCACCCCAAGAATAATATCAAAATCCACCATGTCAAGTTCAACCAAACCACAAAGTAAGACTTTATGCAATATGGACATGGGACAATTTCTATAAACTCTTGTAGAAACAATGGACTCACCAACAGGGTTGGACACTTCATAAGGTTCACATAATGATTCGGGACACACATAAAGATTTTTTGGCAACTAAAGGAGTAAATAAAGAAAGAATGGCACCCAGATCTAGCAATGCATACACATCATAATCAAAAACTTTTAACATACCAGTAATAACATGGGGCACGTCATGCACTCTTTGCCTCCCTTGAAGAGTGTAAAATTGGTGGTGGCAAGGAGCACCCTTTTGTTGGCCACCTTGAGCCCTTTGATAAACATGACCACCTTGCCCTTGAGGATGACCATCCTTATACTTTTTTTGAACATAAACTCAATCAACAAGTTTGTAGTCTACTCTCCCACACCCATAGCACGCATTTGAATACTTTTAGCATTTGACTCTATGATTTCTCTCACACTTTTGGTACCTAGGATTAGTCATCCCACCATTGCCACCTTAAGACCTTGGGTTAGGCACTCCATTATTAGCAAATTTCCTGTTAGGAACATTGGATGACTCTTGGCCTTGGAAGCCACCCTTAAATCGAACCCTCTTGGACTCCCCACTCCTTCTCTTCCGAAGCTTCTCCCCCTCAAGTTTTTTGACATATGCCATGCGCTGAGACAAGTCCATATCACTCACTATCATGGTAGTATGAGACTCCCCATTCACCAAGTAGGACACTCCTGACACAAACTTGTTCATCCTTGATCTAGGATCAGTAACCAAATGGGGACCATACATTGAGAGCTTGTTGAATTTGAGGGCATACTCCCTCGCACTCATGGAACCTTGCATGAGGTTCATAAATTCCATCATTTTAACCTCTCTTAACTCGATAGGAATGAACTGATTGAGGAAGACCACTCTAAACCCCACCCAAGGAATAGCATCATCATTTCTCCTGTCTAAATTCCATTACGCAAACCAAACTTAAGCCATACCTCTAAGTTGATATGCTATTGTTTCCGTGTTCTCTTTCGAATTCACCCCCATAACAGCTAGCACCTTATACACCTCATTAATAAATTTTTGGGGATCTTCCTCCACCTTGGACCCATGAATATATAGAGGGTTCATCCTTATGAAGTACCTCACCCTTGAGGCTGGATTAGGAGCATGTGGAGGTTGGGCCCCTTAGTTCAATTGGTTGGTCATTGCATGGGACAACATAGTGATAGCATTCTGAAACTCATCTTGGGTCGCCTTTTCTCCTTGTGGAGCTTGATGAGTCAGACCCTTCTCAGATGTGTGGGCCCTCCATGGTCTCCCACTCTGGAGTGGCATGATCTAAAAGAGAAAAGAGCATTGTTAGGGTGAATAACTTATCTTTTATATCTGAAGCATGATATAAATCATCAAGAAGTGATACATTTCCTAAAATGCCTTATACCCTCCCATTCATAGTTGTGGCTCTTCACAATCATGAATAAGACTCTAAGGACACAGTGTGTTGGATTTTTGAGGACCATTAACAACCTAGTGCTCTGATACTAAGCATGTCACAATCCAAGCTTAGCGCCTAGACGTGACACGGCGAATGAGAAGTCCAAATACAACCCAAACAAGCCTCTTGATTGTAACATGCACACATCCTTGGTTGTGGTTTCATAGTTAAAAAATAATAAGAGTCATTTAATAAAAAAGTGGGACTACGGGAAATATTTCATAAACATAGAAACATAAGAAGAGTTAAGCTCAAATGCATATACAAACTTAGTATCCAACAATACTTCTAACTTAGAATGGAATGGGGGCCAAGACAGTTCCTAGGCTCACCCTCACAATAATAAGTATCCATCATAAAGAAGAAGTCTCAACATAATACGAAAGAAATTAGATATTGTCCCCCGATGTAAGGACTCACCAAGAGCTAGCTTTGAACGGTCCGACTAGTCACGTGAAAGAGGATGATTGATAGGATCTACGATCCCTACATGGTGATATCATGTAGGCATACAATATACATTAGTGCATTTGAATGTACTAAGTATGTGAGATGCAATGCAACAAGAATCATAAGTATAATATTCAAGATGCTTAATCATAGTCAATAGAAATGAGCTCAATATGACAAGTATAATAAATGCTTATGTGTAACATACTTGAGAGTAATCTTACTTGAATAGCTTGTCCCACACATTATCGTGACATGAATGGCTCATCCAAATACCTTGTACTAGAGGGTAAGTATAGCATGAGTCTTGAGCACATCTAGTAGGTAGTGGATAGTACATGATATTATGGAATTCATGAGGATGAGGTTTACAACATGATCTATGACTCCTTCTAGTAGGCTTTACAATTCATAAGAGCATAAAACTTATCATAAGAGTTCAATGGTTCACTTGTAGATCATAAAGACTTATCATGATTTCAATGCATGGTTGGCAGCCCATAATTATCTTAAAACTCTTGACTTGTAAATCATATAAACAACTTGAGAGTTTTTGTCATGTAATTTCATCAAATACATGGTGGGTTTATGATACTTAATCAAAATCATGCAACTCAAGAGTAAACAAGATGAGAAAATTCACTTTAAAATCAACCAAACATTATTGTCGTAAAAACCTTAATTAGGGTATCATGAAATCCATATCAAAACTTCATCGTAGTTCATAGTTTTCATAGCTCAAATAATTTATTGTCTCAATAGATATAAATGAACTCATGGAATAAGTTTAAAGTAGATAATCATGCATATTAAATCAATACTTGATAAAATTCCAACATAATTTATGTTCATATTTCATAATAAAAGATACCCATAAGTAAAACAACTTGAAATCATGCAATCTTCATAAAAGAGAAGGTTAGGCTCCATGGGTGAAAGGATCCATGGATGAAGACCCACATACCTCAAACTTAGATTTTCTTGAAATGAGATTGGTAGAGACTTGAATCTTGAGATGGGTTCTTGAGTTCAAAAATTGAGCTGGAAATCCTTGAATTTGAATGAGAGATTTGATAAAGTCTTGGAGAGGTTTTAGAGAGGGTTTTGTGAGTTATAAAATTGAAAAAAGGCTAAGTATGATGGATTTCTCATTTAAAAGGGCATGGGGCTATTACCCCAATGCCCTTGGACAAAATTAGATAACTATGGAAAATATTACACTAGTCTACACCCCAGGCACGACACGGACCAGACGCAGATCACTAAATACACTAGTCCGCGCCCCAGGTGCGTCATGGCCTAGGTGTAGATAGACACTAGAAATAAAAAACTTAGCGAAAATTATTTTTCGCTATAGGTCTATTCTGCACTCAAATTTGCCCCCTGATGAAGAATATGAAGTCAGATTTTTGAAATCATACATGAATTTTGATATATATGAAAATTAGGATTATGGGGCACTCTGAAGCACATGAGGAGCATTTCTATTAAGTTAGAGAACCATGGGAAACACTATATCTTAGTTACTCTTCTTACTGGCCTCATACACCTATCTTAGTTTAGGATTTCTTTCTATGGCTTTATAAACCCCAAGGCCTTTTTAGGAAATAAGTAGGTTAATCAATTCGTATTGCTTGAAATACTCTTAGGCTACCATATTGCCTATGGATTTGATCTTACCCTTGTCTAGGTCATACATCATGACAATGGCCACCTTAACCTTCAAAATGGAGGTGTAGCTTGCGCAACATCAACATTTTGGCACCATTGCCAGGGAAAACAACTAGACTTGGTTAATTTAAGTAGTTTGGGAATTAATCCTTATTTCCCTCATTTTATGTTTTTGTTATTTTTATTTCTTTTAGCATGCAGGTGTAATTTATATACAATACTCAAAGTCGAGGCATTCCCGTGACTCCATTTAACCTAGAAAACCAAAGGATGCTGAGAAGAATGGCCCAAGACAATGCGAACAATGCTGTAAATAATGCAGTGAATGCAGCATTGAACCAAAATGAAAATGATAATAACCTACCTCCACTTGAGGATATTGACCCATGACCACATGACCTTAATGCCAAAGCTCATATATTGAATCAATATTGGCTTAATCTTATGGTGATGGATGTCACTGGAGCTATTGTGCTACCACCACTATCGAATGATATAAAGTTTGTTATTTCTAGTTGGTTACTTCAATGCTATAAATCATTGGTTGTTCGCGGGCCTGCCATTAGAAGATCCGCATAGCCATCGACATAAGACTGTCTTTGTTTGTAAGAGTGTGATGGAAAACCAGAATTTTTTTATGGATATTGTTGGGATTTGTGTCTTCCCATTATGTCTAATAGTAAATGCAACATGGCTATCCAAGCTACCATAGAGTTCAATCACCAGTTGGAAAAAATTTTAGAAGGCCTTTTTGGAGAGGTTCTTCCTGAGATCAAAGAAGCTAAAGTTGAAAGACCAAATCAACAACTTCGAGAAACTTCCTGGTGATTCAATTTGTACCATGTGGGGACGGTTCACAAAGTGTCTGAGAATGGTCTTTGATCATAAGATCATGGATGATGCCTTAGTGGAGATCTTCTACCGAGCCTTGGATGAGAATAGACAAGTATGTGTTGATACCATCATGGGTGGATCAATTTTAGATCAACCATTTTCAAGGGTTGCTCAGAAGCTGGAAAAGGTGGTCAAGACACATCGTGCATGGGGAACGAGAGATAGGTCGACCACAAAGAGCTTGCGTGGTATCAATACTAATTTGGTGCAAGAAAAAATAAATGATGATATGCTATAAGTGCTTGCTCAGATTAGTACCAATTTAGAGTTGTTGAAGAAGCAAAACCAAGAATGTGTTAATGCAGTTGTTCATCAGCCTTCACGAGCACCCATGCATGAGGAGCCTTACTATTAGGAGGACAATTGCTTTGTCACTGACCAAATAGAGGTTTCTGGACAAATGCCCAAGGGTCCAATCAGGAGTATTGGCACCAAGGTCAAGGAAACAAAGGTGGAACTATAACAAGGATGCTCCTTCATAGACAATAATCGAGAAGCTTACTATGACAGAAACAAGGGCAAGAATAGAGATGTTGATTGGGATGCAGAGATGATTGATGTGCTATCAAAATACAACACTTTTAATGCTTAAAACAATGGAACTTTGTGTGTTCTCAATGTGATGTTAGTTGGTTTAATGTGTTTTTTGTTATATTTGTAGGATTCTGAGGTTGGCTTTTATTTTTGGAGGAAAGTGCAGAAGTTGCTGAATTTGATGCAGTACGAGACCCTTTAGAGGCCGTAGTCCACTCTACGGGCCATGAAGTGTGTTTCATGACAATTCCAGTGAGGGGATAATTTTTTGAAGTTGATTTTATGAACATGAAAATAGGTCATGGAATGATTTATGAGTCGTAGAACATGGTTCATGCCCTAAGGATCAGAGATAGGGGACTTTCTAAAAATTCATCAGATGAAATCCCCTACGGGTCGTAAACCACTTTACAGGTCATAGAGTGGTATTGCAGAATTGAAGTCCAAATTTGTAGCAGCATTGTACAAGATCCCGTTTACGGGCAATGGTAGGCAATACAGCCCATAAACCTATTCATGAAGCATATCGTCCCAGTTATCCTACTATGTTTAGGACTTGTATTTTAAATATTATAAATTATTTTTTAGGTTATTTTTCACTAATTTTATGCATAGTACACAAGGAACTTGAGAATTAGAGAGGAAGACTAGTGAGACAGCATTGGAGAATTTTGAGAAACACTTGTACTTTGATTTCATCTTCAATCTTATAATTCTCTTTGAAGTTGGATTTGTTAGTCCTTAATTTCAATTATGTATGTGCTCTACTGTGTTATTCCAATTCATAAGTCTTGCATCTACACAAATCATGAGTAGCTAAATCCACAACTAGGGTTGTGGGAACTATCAAGACTAACAAGGTAAAATCGGATAATTCATAATTCTTAAAAAGTGTGCATGCATGTATTAATTAACTCTCTTCATTTTGCATGTTTTATAGTGGTGACCAACACTAGAGCTTGCCTAGTGTTACTGATTGGACCAAGGTAGTAATGAATAGGAAAAGAGATTAATTAATAGGATTCGATTGATATGTTCTCGTCTAATCAATTGAACTGGGTTAGAGGGAAGGGGGGTAGGGGGTTGTACTGAGACTAATAGGTAGGGATTAGTTGTGCTCACTGTGAAGATGGGCCAAGTCACGTACTTAAATTCACCTCTAGCATAGACCAAAAGGTTTGGTTAACTTATCTTACCATCTTATATGCTACACACTAGAAAAGAATTCGTTTATCTGGTGATTCTAAGTTAGGGAATCATGGGGAACACAATACCCTAGTTTCTCTCCATATTGATTTAACTCCTGTGTGTGTTACGTTTACTTTTCTATTGATTATTCCAAAAAAAAACCCTTTTCGGGAAGTAGGTTGGTTAATCACTCAAATTACAGTAATTAAATTCTCTTAAGTCTATGTATTCCCTTGGGTTCGACCTTAACCTTGATTAGGTTCTATTTCTTGACAACGACCGCTTTTTCCTCAAAAAAGAGGTGTAGCATAGGCGACATTAAGCTTTTGACACTATTTTCAAGGAATACAGCTAGACTTAGTTAATTCATAGTTATTTGGGTATTAATCCTTATTTCCCACATTTTACATTTTTTGTTGTTTTTGTTTCTGTGTAGGGTGTAAGTGTAGTGTATGCCCATCATGCGAAGTTGAGGCAATCCCTTGATTCCATTTGACACAAAGATCTACAAAACGTAGAGTAGAATGGACCAAGGTAACACTAACAACGTAGCTAAGGCAGCTCTGAATAGGAACGAGAAAGAGAATGGTGATCATGAGAACCCACCTCCTCTTGAGGACATTGCTCCACAGTCATAGGATTTTAATGCCAATGCTTATCAGTGGAAACAATATAGGCTGAATCCTATGGCTATGGAGGTGACTGTAGTTATTATGTCGCCACCACTACTGACTGACACAAAGTTTATAGTCTCGAGTGGGTTGCTTCAAATGTTGCAAAACCATAGGTTGTTTGCAGACTTTCATCAGAGGACCCTCATAGCCATCTATGCAATGTTGCATTCATTTGTAAGAGTGTGGTGGGAACATAGAATCTGTCTATGGAGGCTGTAGGACTTCGTGTCTTCCCATTGTCTCTTATAGGTAATGTAACACTATAGCTACCTAAGCTTTCACAGAGTTCGATCACTAGTTGGGCTAAATTGTAGAAGTCCTTTTAGGAGAGTTACTTCCCTGGTCAAAGAAGCTTAAGTTGAAAGATCAGATCAACAACTTTGAGCAACTTCCTAGTGATTCCATTTGTACTAAATGGAGTATCTTACCAAATGCTTGAGGAGTATCCCAGACCACAAGATAGTTGATGGTGCATTAGTTGTGATCTTCTACTATGCCCTTGATAAGAACAGTCAGGCTTATGCTGATACTATCATGAGGGGATATTCTCAGATCATCCATTCATAAGAATCGTAGAAAGGATGGAGAGAGTGGTAAAGACTAATCACGCATGGGGCAGAGAGACAAATCATTTACCAAAACTTCATGCGATGTCATTGTCGGTTCGGAGCAAGCGATGATAAATGAAGAAGGTATGAAAGAGCTTGCTCGAATTTGCATAGGTATGGAGGTGATAATAAAGAATACCTAAGATCGATTCAATGCAGGGTTCATCAACCTCCATGTGCACCCATGTATGACGAGCCTTACTATGAGAAGGATACATGCATTATTGCTGATCAGACAAGGGGTTTTCAGACCAATGCCCAAGGGTATAATCATGACTATTGGCTCCAAGGTCATAATTTCAACAGAGATGGAACATTCAGGGATAAACGCGGAGGATACTATAACTAGAACAAGGGCCCAGAGAGAGATGTAGATTAGGGTCATAGAGATGTATTCAAAAATGGTACCTATGTGCCAATATATAACCGCGACGCAGGTGTAAGTGGCTAAAGATTTGACGAGCTGTTTGGTCACCTATTGAAGAAAGGTGTGACCCAGGATAAGACTTTGAGGGGGATGAAATCTGAAATCTCCAATATTAACCAGAAAATTGAGTCTCATTCGGTGGCTATCAAACAGCTTAAGAAATAGTTTAGTCAAGTGTCGACTCAACTCAATTAGTTTCATAGAGGTACACTGTCTAACAACATAGTTCAGAACCCTAAGAATGAAGGACAATACATAGCGGTTACTACTCATGTTGTCAAGAGCACCATTGATCCTCCTATGCTAGTTGATGAGGATAATGTTCGAGAGGAGATAGTTGCGGCCAAGGATGCAATCACAGGAGATTATTGTGGTAAGGATGGGGTAAGTGAAGTTGTTGATGCACCACAAAAGTTGAAACCCATTCCTACGCCTCCTCCTCCCTTCCCTTAAAGAATTAAAAAGAGGGAGGAGGAAGGAAAGTTCAAGACTTTCTCTCCATGCTGAAATAACTCTCTATCAAAGTCCCTTTCATTAAGGAATTGGAGAACATATCAAGCTATGCAAAGTATATGAAGGACCTAGTTACTAAGAAGTACACTATAAGCCAGGAACTCTCCCAAGACCTTCAGCATTGCAGTGCAATCACTACGAGGTCCTTAGTACAGAAGTAAAAAGTTCCTAGTGGTTTCGCCATACATCGCACTATTAGAGATGTGGAGTTTGCAAGGGCACTATGTGATTTAGGTGTCAGCATCAATCTGATGCCCCTTGCAGTCTTTGAGAAGCTAGGATTGGAAGCCCCTACTCTGACGAGCATGCAATTATTGATGGATAATCGCATGGTGAAGAAGCCTGTGGAGATACTATATGATGTGTTGGTCAAATTTGAGAAGTTCATATTTCCACAGACTTTATCCTAGATTGCAAATTTGACTTCGACATCCCAATCATCTTGGGAAGACCATTCCTGGCCACTAGCAAACACTCGCGGATATAGAAGCCTATTAACTCAGGTTTAGATTGAATGATGAAATAGTTGTCTTCAATATCTTTCAGTCTATGAAGATGTGAGATGATTTGAAAAATGTAGTCTGGGTGATTGGCGAAGTCTGAGTAACCAATTTGTCCAAGTTGTGCCGCAATGATAAGGCGCTACTTGGGAGGCAACCCAAGGTTTTTATTGTAATAGTGGTAGTGTAGCTTTATTTTTATTTTATGGACTCATAGTAGTTTATTTTCTTGTATTTTATTTGTAATTTTGGACACTAGGCTGGTTGCATATAGGGTAACAGTGTGTTCCATGAAAAATATGCAGGTACATGCCTAAGTCAGCCATTCTTAGCTGAAAAGAGCATCAGGAAGTGCCTCTATGACTTTTTCTATGGGCCACAAACCATTTTACGACTCGTACACCATCTTATAGATATTTCCAATAAGTGAAAAGTTGTGCACACTTGTCCACGACCCAACTTTATGATCCGTAGATAAAAACTACGAGTCGTGAATGGGGCTTGTGGACCCCAAGTAAGTTTTCTGAAATTTTTCTAAGTGTTGAGGTTTCTACGACAAACTCTATGAGTCTTCTATTACTCTATCACTCATTGACTAGTTCGTGAAACCCATCCCTAAATACTAGGGTTTGGATGTTCTACGAAACCATAGTTCACGAGCCGTAAAATACTCTACGACTTGTAATCGAGGTTTCGTAAAGTCTAGGCCCATCAGATTTCAGATGACCTTGTCGAAGTATAAATAATGGGTTCAAATTATTTTGACCCATTTCAACCCTAAATTACAAAAAATTACTTAGCATATCCCATTCCCAAGAAATTTTGACCACCACCAGCGATCAACTCCCCCGTTTTTCGATAAGATCTTTCGATGACCTAGGGTTTTAATGTCTCTTCACCTCCTTCATCCTCTACTATCCAGTCACACAATTTGGTAAGTTTTTTGTTTATCAAATACTTTTGATTTGTCTATGTTTGTATGATTAAATTGGAAATTATGTTGGGAATGGTA
>JAOTQR010076875.1:0-12659 GCA_025774065.1 Solanum ossicruentum
CTATTTTAATCCCATTGAGGACTTCCGACTCCAATTAATTGATATCCTTAATTTAACGAGAGTACGGGGTCTAACATGAATATGCATGTTTATCTATCTCAAGCTTATACTATAAATTGGTTTTGTATATTGAGACTATCCATGTTTGGAGCTATGAAACTATGATCTATTATGGGATTTGATGATGGATTTTAAGGTATCTTACATGAGGGTTTTACTATGTGTTGGTGGGTTGATTTACATTGGGTTTTCTTATATTACTTCACTCTTGAATTGTATAATTTTGAACTAGCATTACACACTCACCAAGTGTTTGATAAAATGTCTTGACAATTATTCTCATTATTAATGAACTACTACATGGTTTATAAGTGGAGTGACTTTATGATGATTAAAGGATTGTATGTATACATCAAATTCATGAAAATTATCTATAATGTTGCAATTGACCACAACTTGTTGGGGGTGACATGCCCAATCACCTTGTTGAGTGGGTGACATGCCTCAACCACCTTGTTGGGGTATGTGTGTGACATGTCCATACTACCACATTGAGGGGTGTATCCTCGACCACCTTGTTGTGGTGTGACATGTCCATACTACCATGTTGAGGATAGGTACATCGACCACCTTGTTTGGCAGTGACATGCCCATACTACCATGTTGAAGGGTAGGTACCTCAATCACCTTCCAAGGGGGTGACGCCTTGGATTCTAAGTAATAGTTACTTGGTCTATGATTATGATCTCTTCCCATTCATGTAATCTATATTTACAAGTTATATGATTTACAAGAATGTTTTACTTCAAGCATTGATTATGCATGCCATATTGATATTATACTTATCCATTGATTATGATTATGCATTTTGACTATGTTGGCTTATGTCTTGTTACATTACATCGTACATACTTAGTACATTCAAATGTACTAACGCATACTCTGTGCCTACATGACGTTACCATGTAGGAATCGAAGCACCTCTCGATCATCCTCCACATGGCTAGTTTTGGCAATTTTGGAAGATAAGCTTTAGTGAGTCCTCAAGTCCGGGGACACTAGTTATGCTACTCTTACTAATTGATATCTCTTTATGTTGAACACTTGATACTATGAGGGTGAGCCAGGAAAGTGTCTTAGCCTTCTCTCCAATCTAAGTTAGTGGTATTGTTGGAAGAATTGACGTACTTATGCTATGAGATTGGCTCTTGAGTATTTTATGATTTATCAAAGACTTTCCTTAGCACCTTTTCCCTTTAATTATATCTCTTGTCTTGTTATTTTTGCTTCCACGACCAAGGATGTGTTATCAATATGCTGAGAGGCTTGTTTGGGGTTCCTTCGGATTCCCCATTCACCGTGTCACTTCTAGATCCTAGGCTTGGGTCATGAAAAACTTGGTATCAAAGCACTAGAATGTTAATAGTCCTCGAAATCCAACACACTGCGTCAATTAGAGTCTTATTCATGGTTATGAAGCGCGCCACGACTATAAATGGGAGGCTATGAGGCGTTTTAGGAAATGTTTCACCTCTTCATGGTCTATATCGTGTTTCAGATGTAAGTGTAAGGATTTTTCCCCTAACGAATGCTCTTTGCTCTTCTAGATCATGCCGATTCAAAGAAGGATACTGAGGAGAGCCCGTACATCCGAGGAGCAACCGACTCCTCCCGCTCCTCAAGCTCCTGAAGGTGGAGGGGTGGCCCAAGATGAGTTCCGGGATGCTATTATGATGTTGGATCGTGCTATGAAGAACCTAATTTACCAAAGGGTCCAAGCCCCTCATGCTCTCACTCTAGCTTCTAGGGTGAGGGGTTTCACTAGAATGAACCCACTAGAGTTCCATAGATCCAAGACAGATAAAGATTCCTAAGAGTTCATCGATGAGGTACAAAGTGCTATCTATTATGGGGGTCAATTCGGAGGAAAAGGCAGAGTTGGCGGCCTACTAACTCAAGGGGTTAACTCAAATTTGGTTTACATAATGGAAGTTGAAGAGGAGAGATGATGATATTATTCTTTGGGAGGAGTTCAAAGCCGCATTCCTCAACCGGTTCTTTCCTATCAAGCTAAGGGAGGCTAAAATGATTAGTTTTATTAACCTTAAGCAAGATTCTAAGAGAGTGAGGGAGTATGCCCTCAAGTTCAACCAACTCTCCAAGTATGCCCCACAATTGGTTGCCGAGACGAGATCAAGGATGAACAAATTTGTGTCGGGTGTCCTACTTGGTTAATAAGGAGTGTCGTACCAGCATGCTAATAATTGTTATGAATTTATCCTGCCTCATTACATATGCCAGACAACTAGAGGGGGAAAAGCTTAGAAAGAGAAGGAGTGGTGAGTCTAAGAGGGCTCATATTGAAGGTGGACTCTGAAATTCCAAGGGTGGCCGTTTCCTAAAGGCCATAATTTTTAAGGCCAAGGGTCTTCAAATGCTCCTAATAGAAGATTTTCTAATGACAACCCAAGGTTCCAAGGTGGTAGTGGTGTGGCGCCTAACCCTATGTGCCAAAGATGTGGTAGGAGCCATAATGGCCTATGTTTGAAGAACTTCAATCCTTTCTATGGTTGTGGAGAAGTGGGCCATATGGTGATTGATTGTCCTCATGCTCATAACAAAGGTAGAGATGGTCGTCCATAAGGCCAAGGTGCAAATGCGGGTCAAAGGGGGAAAGGAGGCTAACAAAGGGGGTGCTCCAAGGCAAAATAGATTCTATGCTCTTCAAGGGAGACAAGGGGTAGATGAGGTGTACGATGTCATCAACGGTATGTTAAAGGTTTTTGATTTTGATGTGTATTTATTGATAAACTCGGGTGCCACTCTTTCTATTACTACCCTCTTTGTTGCTAAGAAGCTTCATGTTAGTCCCGAATTGTTATATGAACCTTATGAAGTGCCTACCCCCATTGGTGAGTCCATTATTGCTAGAAGAGTCTATAGAAATTGTCCCATGGTCATCTTGCATTAAATCTTGCCTTGTTATTTTATTGAATTAGATATGGTGAATTTTGATATCATTCTTGGAATAGATTGGTTGCATGCATATTATGCTTCTAGAATTGTAGAACCTGTAGGGTTAAATTCTACTTCCCTAATGAACTCATCTTTGAGTGGGAAAGCTGTGATGTGGTGGTCAAGGGTAGATTCATTTCTTGCGTTGAAGCCCAAAAGTTGATTTCTAAGAGTTGTCTCTATCATCTTGTGAGGGTTAGAGATGTTGAGTCCAAAGTCCTTCGTATTGAGTCAGTTTTGGTGGTTAATGAGTTTCTTGATATCTTTACCAATGAGCTTCTTGGTGTTCCTCTCGAAAGGAAAATAGACTTTGGTATAGACCTTTTTCTCGATACTCAACCCATTTTTATTTCCCCTTACTATATGGCCCTGACGGAGTTGAAGGAGCAACTGAGGGATTTATTAGAGAAGGATCTTATAAGGCCTTGTAAGTCACCTTGGGGTGCACCGGTGTTGTTTATGAAGAAAAATGATGGTTCTCTTAGAATGTGCATTGATTATCGGCAACTTAATAGAATCACCATGAAGAACAAGTACTCTCTACCAAGGATTGATGACCTTTTTGATCAACTTCAAGGGGATAGTTAGTTCTCTAAGATTAATCTTCGGTCTGGGTATCACCAAGTGAAAGTAAGGGAGTGTGACATTCCCAAGATGGCTTTCCGGACTAGGTATGAGCACTTGGAGTTTGTGGTTATGTCCTTTGGGTTGACTAATGCACTGACTATATTTATGGATCTTATAAATTGGGTCTTCAAACCCTACCTTGACTTGTTTCTGGTGGTTTTTATTAATGATATCTTAATCTATTCTCATAGTTAGGAGGAGCATATGGATCACTTGAGGGTGGTGTTGCAAGTCTTGATGGAGGAAAGATTATGTGCTAAATATGAAAAATGTGAGTTTTGGTTGAAAGAGGTGGGTTTCTAGGGCATGTGGTGTTGGGTGATGGTATTAAGGTGCATCCTAAGAAGACGGAGGTGATTAAAAATTAGCCTAGACCTTTGACTCCATCAGATATTAGAAGTTTCTTTGGTTTGGTGGGTTATTACCTAAGGTTTATGAATGGTTTCTCTTATATTGCTTCTTCTATGACTAAATTGACATAAAAGAAGGCAAAATTTTTGTGGACCGATGAGTGTGAAAAGAGTATCCAAACTTTGAAAGATAAGCTTGTCTTCTCTCTTATCTTGTCTCTACCGGAAGGGTTGGAAGGGTTTTTTCTATATTGTGATGCCTTAAGAATTGGTTTGGGGGTGTATTTTGATGCAAAGTGGAAAGGTGTTAGTGAATGCCTCTAGACAACTTAAAGTGCATGAGAAGGATTATCCTACCCATGATCTTGAATTGGTGGTCGTGGTATTTGCTTTGAAAATTTGGCGTCACTGCTTGTATGGAGTTCATGTTCATATGTTCACCGACCACAAGAGTGTCCAATATATTTTCACTAATGTTCTATCAAAATACAACACATTTGATACCTGAAACAAGGGATTGTGCATGCAAACTTTTGTGGTTTTTTTTTGTGTTTTTGTCTTGTTCTTGCAGAAAATATAGGTTGGTATGATTTTGGAAGAAAATTGCAGATTTTACTTAAGTACAGGACATACGAGCCATCCTACAAGTCATAGCCCAAGATACAAGTCATAAGGTTCCCTGTAACAAGAAACAGTGAGCAAAATTAAGAAATTGCAAAGTGAAAGTCAGCCACACGAGGCTAACCTACGAGTCGTAAGTCTCACTATAACTCATAGGATGTGCCCTCGTAGCAAAGAACAGTGAGCCAAAGTTTTGGACCAAGACTATAGGCCTAGACTACGAGAAGAGTATATGAGTCATAGCCCAAGCAACGACTCGTAACAGTGGGTCATAGCAGTCAAGTCCAAAATATTAAGTGCTGACTACAAGACCCCGATTACGACTTGTAGGTCACCCTACGAGTCATATCTGGAAGGTGTAATTGCTGCCACTTATATTTTCTATTTAATTTTTAGGGTGTTTTTGTAATTAGTATAAATAGTTAATGTTAGGGTTTTAGCTAAAGACTTTTGAACATTTTTCATATTCCATCACTTTGAATATTTTCTCTTGAATATTTCTAGGGTTTAGTGTAGATTTCATTTTTTAATTTGAAGACCTATTTTGGGGGATTGAAAATCACATTGTACTCATCTTCCATTGATCCAAGCTTGTGGTTTTCAACTCGAAGGTGTTTTTGTTCTTCATTATTTTGGGTAATCTATCAACTATGTCTCTCATATTCATTGTTGTTGATTTTGCATTAGCCATGAGTACTAAGCATCCACAATGGGGTTGTGGGAACCATGAGTAGTTGACTTGAAATAACCTAGACTTTGTGCATTTCTTTGATGGGTTTTTTGCATGTATTGTTTATTTCCCTTCACTTTGATTGTTGTTTGGTGTTAGCCAACACCAAACTCCTCCTACTATCATGATCTTGACCAAGGTATTGACGAATAAGAAACGAAAAGTAGATGATAGGATTCGATTGATGTGTTCTTATCTAATCAACTAAACCTGACCAACGGGAGGTTGACTGGGATAATAGGTAACGGTTAGTTAGCACACTATGGTTGCCGACCAAGCGCCATGGTGAAATTTGACCTTCACCTTCACAAAAGGGCTGGAAAAACCTAAGTTACCATCCTGCATGTGAATTCATAATTAGAGTTATGTTGTCTAGGGTAATTAAGTCAATGAACCATGGGGAACACAATTCCCAAGTTGTCCCTCAATTTGATTGTCTTCTTGCATAGATAGTGTAGTGTTTACTTTTGTTCTTAATTTTGAACCACACCTCCCCATTCTAGAGACTTTAGTAATCGATGTTTGAAATGATTGATAGTGAATCGATATAGTCAAGCCCTATATTCCCTGTGGATTCGACCCTAACCTTTGGTTAGATTTATTGCTGATTGTGACCGCTTTACTGTTGAAGCGTGAATACAAAAAATTATGGCGCCGTTGCTGGGATACGACTAGATTCTTGACTTGATTTCACTATTGATTAATTCAAGTGTTAGTTTCTAGATTCTCATGTATTTTACTTTTATTTTTTGTTTTTGTTGTTTAGTCTTACTTACAGGGTGTATTAGGTTGTATGCCCAATACAAGAAGCTAGGGAAATCCCTTAGCTCCGATCACTTTGGAGATCCATCGAATCAATAAAAGAAGGGCTTATGTGAATGAGGATATCACGATTGAGGAAGAAATGAATTTGAATGATGATGATATGGGAAGAGAGGAGAATCCACCACCAAGGGATAATAGGCCACAACTTAGGGATTTCAACGAAAACGCATATGGTTGGAATAAATATCGCTTGAACCCTATGGCCATGGACGTTACTGGTGCTATAGTGTTGCCACCATTACCAGCAGACACTAAGTTCACGGTGTTGAGTGAATTACTTCAAATGCTCCAAAATCATGGTTTGTACACAGGGTTACCTTCAGAGGATCCCCATCATCATCTCCATAATGTCGTCTTCGTCTGCAATAGTGTCATGGGAACACAAATTCTTTCTTTGGATGCAGTTGGTCTGCGAGTGTTCCCATTGTTACTAATGGGTAATGTAGCTATTTGGTTGTCTAAGCTTTCTCAAGGTATAATAACAAGCTCGGCAGAGCTTCATAGAGTTTTCTTAGAAAGGTACTTCCCAAGGTCAAAGAACCTTAAGCTCAAAGACCAAATAAACAATTTTGAGCAGTTATCCTGGTGACTCTATTAGTACCACATGGGAGAGGTTAACTAAGTGTTTCTGAATGGTTCCTAATTATAAGATTGTTGATGATGCCTTGGTTGAGATTTTCTATCGGGCACTTGATGAGAATAGTCAAGCTTGTGCCGACACAACCATGGGAGGCATGTTTCTCGACCAACCTTTTCCATTGATCGCCAAAAGGATGGAGCAAGTGGTTAGAACTAATAGAGCATGGGGTCAAAGAGAGAGTGAGGTACTATGAAGACGTCTTTTGCGGCAAACACCAACAATGAGCAAGCTAAACTCAATGAGGAGATCTTGCAACAACTTGCCTAACTTCACATGAGTATAAACTTGGTTTTAAAACAGAACCAAGCAAGTGTCCAAGTAGTAACCCACCAACCTCCTAAGGCTTCCATGTATGATGAATTATTCTTTGATGAAGATGCTTGCTTCGTGAGTAACCAATCGGCAAGTTTTCAGAACAACCCCAAGGGTCCAATTCGGACTAATAGAATCTAGGTTCCGGGAATCAAGGTTGGAACTACAACCATGAGGGTGTATATAAAGACAATCGAGGTCGTTATTATGAATGAGAAAGGGTACTGGATGCCGAATGAAGTAGAAGAGATGGCTATAGAGATGGTCCTTATGTGCCGCCCCACAACCATGATGCCGGATCAAGTACTTCTAGGATTGAGGAGATGTTCGACAAGTTGTTGAAGAGGGTCAACCATCAAGATGAGACCTTGAACGTAATGAAATGGGATATTTCAAGCATAAACCAAAAGATAGAGTATCATTTGGTGGTCATTAAACAATTGGAACAACAATTGGGCAAGTGTCTTCTCAATTAAACCAACACTAAAAGGGCACTTTACCAAGCAATATGGTTCTAAATCTAAAGAATGATGGGCATTGCGTGGTAGTCATGACTAGAATTGGTAAAAGTACCATGATTCCCCTATGTCAGTGGTTGAGGATGAAACTTGTGAGAAGGGTATTGATTACCAAGTTGTGGATGAGGAAAAAGGTTTGGCAAATATGGAAGTGCAAAGTGAAGAAGCGAGAGAGAAAGAAAAGGCTCGGATGATCCCAAAGCCTCCTCCACCCTTCCCTCAAAGACTTAAGAAGAAGGCGGAGGATGGAAAATAAAAACACTTCCTCTTGATGCTAAAGCAATTATCCATCAACATTCCCCTTCCAGAAGCTTTGGAAAAGATGCCTGGGTATGCCAGGTACATGAAGGATTTGGTAACAAAGAAGAGCACTTTGAGCCAAAAGCTTTCGCAAGAGCTCTAACAACATAGTGTGATCATGACCAATGCCTAGTTCAAAAGATGGAGAACCCCGATGCATTCACTGTTCCTTGCACCATTGGTGATGTTGAATTTGCAAGGGCATTATGTGACTTAGGAGAAAGTATCAATTTGATGCCCTTTGCCATTTTTAAAAAGCTTGGTCTTGGTACTCCTACTCCCATAAGAATACGGTTGCTCATGGCAGATAGAACTATGAAGAAGCCAGAAGGGATAACTTTTGATTTGCTTGTAAAGGTTGATAAATTCATCTTTCCCACAAACTTCGTGGTCCTTGATTGGGAGGTTGATTTCGAGGTGCCCATTATATTAGGAAGACCATTTCTGGCCATCGGGAGAGCCTTGGTGGATATGGATTCGGGTCAACTTTGGTTCAGAGTCAATGATGCAAAAGTTGTGTTTGACATCTGGCAATCAATGAAAAATCCGAATGAGTTTAAGAGTAAAGTTTGGGCCATTGAAGATTTTTGATGATGGATGATGACAAAGTCGAGCCACAACGTTAAATAAGGCACTTCTTGGGAGGCAACCCAAGTATCTTTTATGTTTTTGGTTTTTTTAAAGTTTATGTTGGTTGTTTGAATTGTTAGGTGGTGGATTGATGTTTATTTTGAGTGTTAAAACATTAAACCAAGAGCTGGAAAACTAAAGCAAATTGCATTTGGAGTAGCCTCTACGAGCAGACCTATGAGCCGTAGTGCACATTATGACTTGTAGTCATGCCTTGTAGAGGGAAACAGTTAGGATTTTAAGGTGGTACACACACTACGAGCTAACCTTACGATTCGTAGGGTCCCCTACGAGTCGTAAGTGGGGTTTCATAGTGCCTAGGTATGAGTTCTGAATTTTTCTAAGTATTGGGATGTTCTACGAGACCTGGACTTATGAGTCATAGGACGCCCTACGACTCATGGTTGGGGTTTCATAGAACCAATCTGCAGAATTTTAATAGTCGATCCAGTTGAGTATATTAGGGGTCAAACATTCATTTGACCCCTAATTTCTCTTATTTTAAACGGTTTCATCTCCCAAAGCATCCCCTAAACGTTTTTTACTATTCTGATCATCTTCTTTATCAATCTATGTCACTTTCTGGTGGGTCAACTACCCTAGGGTTTCGGCCTTTTTCCCTTCATTGCGACTAATTGCTCTTCATCTTCCCAAAGTGGTATGTTTTCTTGGTTAAATTATGCACACTCATGTTATAATTCCAGAGGATCATTGTGTGTTTAGTCAGGATATTGAGAATACCCTTGAGAATATGATTTAGTAGATATGAGAATTGGGGTTTGGTTGATTGATTGCCCTAGTGTGTTTTGAATGGTGAAATCACCTTTGTTAGTTGATCATGATGTTAACAAGTTGATCATATGGGTGTAGTGCATGAGTTTTAGTTGATCAATTTGTGAACTCATGTCGGGATTAGAATTGGGTTGATGTGGTATGTTTGGAATATGACTTATCATTTGAGATACCCATTGTATGGATTTGTTTAACTCCTTTAAACTTTTATGATTGTGTGTTGGTGTTGATAATTGTGAGTTTGGGGATCGTTTGTTCTTGGTATTTCTTAAAGGTGGTTGGGAAGTGTTGTTTAATTGTTTTGAGCATGAGTAGATCTTTGTTGGATAAGTTTTGACTTGGGTAAACACATTTGAGTAATGGGATTGTTTGTGTGCTTGAGATAGTGTTAAGACCTTGCTTTGATGCTGTTAATTTTTAGTTAGAATGATTTGGGATTTTCATGGTGAAGGTACAGGCACTACAGGTGCCTGTTATTTCCTGCTGCGAGGCCTTCCTATGACTCGTAGGATGTCTGTCGAGTCGTAGTGGCCCTTCATAGGGAACAACAGTAACATATGGTACCTTATCATTTACCATACAAGACCTACCTACGTGTCTTAGTATTCAATATGAACGGTAGTGAGGGACTCGTAGGAAACCTTACGAGTCATACCTGAGTCTTCTATCTGTGATCAGATGATATCTTTTCAGGTACCTTGACATAGGAGGCTACTGTACGACTTGTAGGTCACCCTACGAATCGTACCTTTGCCTCGTATCTTTAGACCTGCAACTTGTTTTTGTTCAGTGCAATTTTGTTTGTGTTTCTTTTGTTGGTTTTTGTTATTCCTTGTTTTTTCTCTTGTATGAGTCCTTCTTGATTAAACATTATGGTGCTCAGTTTGTGTTCTGGGGTTG
Source organism: Solanum ossicruentum (assembly GCA_025774065.1). NCBI lineage: Eukaryota > Viridiplantae > Streptophyta > Magnoliopsida > Solanales > Solanaceae > Solanum > Solanum ossicruentum. The sequence continues at coordinate 10,261 of JAOTQR010076875.1, forward strand.
ATTTTCAGGTACAATGCCTCCAAAAGATAAACATGCTATCCAAGCTTTCAAAAGGAAGTTGGTTGACGAGTCTTCAGAGACAGAGCAGTCTGAGGGATCTGTGGAAGTCCAGAGAGTCCACATTGACCCTTAGGAAAATGTGCCTCAGACTAGGGCCCCCACTGCACAAACCCCAATGGAAGTTGATAGCCTCTCCCAGTCTGAGGAGGAGGGCGATGGTGATGGGTCTGATACTAATATGCCGCAGATGACACCCTATCACTCTGAGACCAGTTGACCAGAGGCTTTACAAACTCAGAACACTGAGGCTGATACTTCTATCACCTCACAGATCCCATAAGTACCAGATGGGGTATTCCAGGTATGAAAGAGATCTAGGACAAGGGACTAGAGCTTAAAGGCTGAGGAAAACCCGTCAAGCAATTCCATGAGGAGTCATAGCCAAAAGACTCTGGGCTGAGTAGGGTGCCAGATTTAGAGGCTGAGATTGACCACCATGGGCTCAAGTGGCTATCACAGAGATTTTGTAAGTACACCCCATATCTAATTCAGGAGTTCTACACCGCCTGCTATGCCACTAGTTTTCGAGATCTTCCTCAAGGGAAGAAGGCTATTGATCAGCTGAGGTTGTGAGAAGTACTAGTCCGCGGTCAGATGGTTGATATCTCCGAGGAGACTTTAAGGAGTGTTCAGTTTGGGCTGAACTACAGGGTACCTCATTCCACCACTGAGTGTGATACTAAGATCGAGAAGATATGGCAAGTGGTGAGTGAGAAGAATGTGGATCTGAAGACTGAGCTCCTCAGGTGGATAGATAGCCAGATCTGTGAGGGTGGTGATGAGCCTGCGTGGGTCGAGAACCACGCTGCACCGATAGTGTACTCAACTATCCTTCCTAATAATATTTTGGTGGTCTATTATCTGTTGGCATACCAGCCCTACATTTATGGATAATGTGATCATCTTGGAGAGAGCTATACTACAAGATTGATTGGGCCCGAGTTATGGCGGAGAAGATCCACGAGTCGGCGTTCGTACCCAGTCCTCATTGTCTTTTCCTATCCTAATATGAAGATTGTGTAATAAGGTAGGGGTACGTTTCTCCCTCCACTTGGACCCACATATAGAGGCCGTGCACACCATGGATCCCAACCTGATTAACGTTGATGTAAACCCAGTGGCCCTATAATGAGCAACTTCTCCTCCTATTCCAGATCTGTTTCCTTTCGAGCCACAGACGCAGGAGCCGACTCCAGCCACCACCAGTTCTACTCTAATTACTTTAGAGCCACCTCGAACTATTGATACAGAGGCGATGATATCCTCAGACATACCTGCACCAGCACCTTCTACTACTCAAGTTGATTCCATAGACTATCCTCTTATGTCTGCTTTTGTTTTTCAGGCTTTGGTACAGGTTAGTGAAGACAGATCTCCAACCGAGCAGATTGATGAGCTAGATCAAACCATGGGTCCATCAGATAGTCCACGATTTGGAGGAGAGGCCCAAGGCATACACTCGTGAGATTGTAGATCAGAGAGTTGATACAGTGGATGCTAGTGTTAAGGCCTTTGAGGATAGGGTCCAACGACGACTTGAGGGTACACGACCCGCTGAGTTGGTTGCGATGAAAGATGAGTTGGCCAAGTTTAAGGCCGACTAGTTGAAGATGTTGGTGGCTTCGATAGCAGCCCTCAAGTAGGCACCATCGGGTGATGATATGTTTGAATCATTTGATGACCGCTCGTATGCCCATGGGAAGAGACCCCTCGTGAGTGATGATGCAAAATTCAGCCAGAAGAGGCCTAGGACTAATGATGAGGTGGCAGAGTTGGAGGAGCGCATTACTAATGAGGTGCGAGAGTCGTTGGCTATGGAGGCGATATGGAGGGAGTGGGTGTAGCAGATAGCACAAGGAGCCGCTCAAGGACAACTGCAGCCCTGACCACAGAGGAGGAAATTAGACCCTAGGATCAGATGGATGCCGGTGCTTGAGCATTATGTGTTTGATACTTTTGACCCCCTGCTTATTGCTACTTATGGATTTTGTTCTCATTTTAGACACTATTTTTATGTTGATTTTTGGATACTTTTGAATGTTTTGTTTTGAAAGTTGGTTTTAACTATGTTTTAGATGATTGGTTTTAAATTTTTGGTTTTTGTTATATATATATGTTTTCTTTGAGGACAAAATATTTTCTTTTGGTTGGGTGTGGGAAGTTACGGATTAGGGTGAAGTCTGAGTAACCTTGAGTCCATAACTTCCTCTATTTTTGATCTCAAGATTTTCTTGCCGTATCTCTTTTTTTATTGTGGATGTTTTAATTTTCTGTTGAATCGACATGTTTAGGTTGTGTATATAATTTGTAGATGTATAGTGATTACTATCTTTTGGCAT
>JAOTQR010076876.1:0-12658 GCA_025774065.1 Solanum ossicruentum
GCCAAAACAGTAACTTTACATACCTTGACTTGCTTCTTCCAACTAGCCTTGGCTCGGTCTACTTGAATCACCCTTCCGGACGTTCGACGTTTGTTTCTAGCTCCTTCTTCCTTCTCCTTCTTCTCTATGCCTTTCTTGCTTGCTTGAAGGCTTGTAAGACCAAATATGGTCTTTATTTGAACCTGGGGTCATATATATAGACCCCAAGTCTTTAAAAATTGCCCATAAGGGCTCTAAGTTAGTTTAAATCCCAATTAAGTCCCCAAACTTTTTAATTTAAACCCAATTGAGGACTTTCGAACCCCAACGCAAAATATACACTCTATTTCTAATTAAGCACCACGCATTTACTTAATTTAAATTACCCCATATTCCTCCTAACTTTTCCAATTAAACGCTTAACTTAAACGAATAAATTTATGGGGTCTAACATGGAAATATACCAATGGACTTGGCCCTCGTATGAGTTCTCAACGAGCATTTGATTCTTCAATATTTGGAGAATTAAGTGGACACAAGTCCGTGGGTTACCCACTCACAGTGGCCAGAAGAGCACATCATTGGGAATTATAACCAGCTTAATGATTCTGACTCATCCTACTCTCGACTCTACCAATAAGGAGGACAAACATGCAACAACAAAGGAGTCTGCGGCTATAAGGAACTTCAAATCTACTTTACGTAGTTGGTCACATGGAACTCTCAGGTCATTTTTGCCTATACTAGAAGTAATACTTAGCAGAATGCACAGTATACAGTTCCAGAGTCATATTCTAACCTCTTATAATGGCCCTTAGAATGAAAAAACAGCAATTCTTTTGATATTGTATTGTGAGGCATAATTCTTTTGGTGGTGTATGTGATGGGGACTATTGTTGTACAGTTATACATTGGTCAGTTCTTCCTGTAAAGGATAAACTCTTCTTTCAAATTTGTAGGAATTTTGAATATTACACAGATACATCAATATGATGGAAGGATCTAACATTTTTTATCAGATTGTCTGGATTATATATTCTCCTCTTTTTTTATCATGGAGGTGGACTTAAACATTGGTGGTAGTCACCATGTCTAAGAAACTTCTTTATATTTATTTTTGTCATCACAAGTGTAACACAACAGCCAATGAACTGTGCTTCAACACCAAACTAGTTGGGATCAATTATATGAATCTTGTGCATTTATCCATTGAATGATCGAGAGCCTTGGAGTAAGTACTGTCATGTGACCAGCACGTCATAGGTTCAAGGAACCTCTGGCTGAAATGTAAGGGTAAGGTTGCGTACGATAGACCCTTTCTCGACTTAGCGTATAGCAGAAGCTTTAGTGCACCAAGCTTGTTGTACTACAAAAGTCCCATGCAGAGATAGAGTTGGATTCCATTGATGAAACATTTGCAAATTGCAATCAGTATTCCACCATTGCAGTTCTTCCATAAAGCTCTTTCTTCCCCATAACAAATTGACATTATATCAACCAACTCCATCATAATCAAGTAGCTCTCTCTCTCTCTCTACCAAACCTCTTAATATCTACCAGCAACTACATTGCTTCATCCAAAATTTTCTTATCTTACACCAAAAATCTTCAGTATATATCTCTTTGCCTCCTAGCTTTTATACAAAACTTGTAACAACTAACTCCCAAGACAAGCATGAGGCCTAAAACACATAGTTCACTTAGCCTAAAGCTTCTTCTCATAGCTTTCTTACTTGTGTTTATGATGAGATCAACATTGACATCATCTAGTGTAACCATCAACAAGAAGTACTTGTTCATCATCAAAGTGTAACAAAATCCCTCATTCAGCCATCACCCCACAACAAACACACAGTGAGGAGGCACCAGGGAGAATGACAGCAATTTATACAGCAGGAAAAATGGCGAGGAACAGAGAAGATGGTGAAACACATGTGTTTGTGCATGATGTGAATAGGGATGTTGAGAACAAGTTTTCTAGGGAATTCTTGTGTGATGGATATATGAAGAAACAAGTTGGGAGGTTAAGGCATTTTGAAATTCCTAGTCATAAGAGCAACTTGGATATGCCATTTTGCCCCTAGATCTATGTGTCACATCAGTGTATTTTTGAAGGATTCAACATGGCGCAACTATATTATTAGAGAGTCCGAACAACATAATTTTGTGTTTAGCTTATTTCTGTTCATTTTTTGAGGGGTGGGTGATTGGGAAGATGAAAAGCAATAATACCAATAAATTAGGAATATTATGAACAATAGACACATATGAAGTTATGGCTACTTTTTCATGTATTGTGTTTGGTATGATAGAAATTATTTTTTATGAAAAATATTGTTTTGTGTAATCTATGTTAGGAGATTCTTTAAAAGAAAAAAAAAAAGAATAATAAGAATTAAATTAGTTAATGGTGCCAGGTCTAATGGTGGTGTTATGGACTTGAAATCATATAGGGACTTAAATTAATACTTTCAGCTTGAGTAGAATGGAAGAGACGTGGGTAATGCTTTTGCATATCCGCCTCGGCTTCACACATGGCACTTTCAACTTGTTGGTTTCTCCAAAGAACCTGGACAGAAGCTACACCGTTGTTTCTGAACATCTTCACTTGTCTATCCAAAATTTCGACTAAACCTCCTCATAAGTCAAATTATCTTCTACCACACCTATAACATCTAAAGGTACAATAACACTTGGGTCCCCACACACAACATAGATACATGTAAAACTGGATGAATCACACTCATATTAATAGGCAACTCCTACTCATAGGACACCTTACCAATCCTTCTCAACACCCTATAAGGATTCTTGCCAAATTGAATACACCTTTCATGGGTGAGACTTTCAAGTAGACCTAATCACCAACCTTAAATTTACAATCCCTTCTCTCACATCGAAATAGGACTTTTGTCTACTTTGGGCTATTTTCAATCTCCCCTTTATCAACTTCACCTTCTCCAAGGCTTCCATGACCAAATCCAAACATAGCAAAGCCATTTACCCAATTTCAAACCACACAACTGGGGATCTACAATGCCTAGCATAAAGACCTTTAAAAGGAACCATACCAATGCTTGGGTGGTAGATATTGTTGTGAGCAAACTTAATAAGTGGAAGATGTTCATCCCAACTATACTCAAACTCCAAAACACAACCTCTAAGCATATCCTCAAGAGTTTGGATAGTTCTTCGGCTTGGCCATCTGTTTGAGGGTGAAAGGCCGTGCTAAGCTTTACCTTGGTACCAAGACCTTTTTAGAAGGACTTCCAAAAGTGAAAAGTGAATTGAGCACCACGATTCGAAATGATAGACAAAGGCACCCCACGCAATCTAACCAACTCAGGAATGTACAATTTGGTATAATCTTTGACATAATAAGTAGTTTTGACCGGCATGAAATGAACAAACTTTGTCATTCTATCCAGCACAACACAAATTGAATCAAAATGCTTCCTAGTCTTACATAACCTAACCATAAAATCCATGTTGATTTCCTCCCACTTCCAAGTTGGAATCTCTGTGTCTTGGGCTAGGTCACCCCGCTTTTAATGTTCAGCTTTCACTTGTTGGCAATTGTGGCATCTGGATATGAACTTGGCAGTGTCTCTCTTCATACTACCCGACCAATGCACTTCCCTCAAATCTTTGTACTCTTTGTAGAACTGGGGTGAATAGAATAGGAAGAATTATGGGCCTCATCTAAAATCATCTTTCTCAAGTCATCAACACTAGCCACACATAATCTACCTTGGTACCTAAGGGCACTATCTCCCCCTTGGGAGAAAACCTCCACTTTACAATCTCTCACCAAGGCCTTCAATTCTAACAAGGCGAGATCAAGATTTTGTTTTGCCTTTACCTCCTCAATCAATGAAGACGTAGAACCATCAACAACCACTATACCACCATTATCAGCTTCTTCCATCCTAACCCCCATCTAGCTAACTGATGGACCTCTCTATCTACCCCTTTGTCATTATCGTCAACATGAGCTAGACTAACTATAGACACCCTTCTTAGAGCATCGACAACAACATTAGTTTTTCCGGGGTGATCATGCATGCTCATATCATATCTTTAAGGAGATCTAACCACCTTCTTTGTCTCAAGTTAAGATCTATTTCAGTGAGCACATATTGGAGACTCTTATGATCTGTTAACACATCAACATGGACCCATACAAGTAATGACGCCAAATTTTCAAAGCAAATACCACGACCGCCAATTCAAGATTATGGGTGAGATAATTCTTGTCATGCACTTTGAGTTGTCTAGAGGCATATGCTATCTCCTTACCACCTTGCATCAAAACATAGCAAAAACCAATTCTTGAGGTATAACAATACACAATAACCCTTCCAACCCTTCTAGTAGAGACAAGATAGGAGCGGAGACAAGCTTACCTTTCAAAGTTTGGAAACCTTTTTCACACTCATCGGTCCACAGAAATTTTGCCTTCTTTTGTATCAAAATATTCATAGTTGAAGCAATAAAAGAGAACCCATTTACATCCCAATAATGATATCAAAATCCACCATATCTAACTCAATAAAATCACAAGGCAAGATTTTGTGCAATATGAATACGGGATAATTTCAATAGACTCTTTTAGCAATAATAGTATCACCAATGGGCTAGACACTTCATAGGGTTCACATAATAATTTGGGGCTTACATGAAGCTTTTAGACAACAAAAGGAGTAATAAAAGAAAGAGTGAAACCCGGGTCTATCAAAGCATATATATCAAAATAAAAAATCTTTAACATACCGGTGATGACATTGTGCACCTTATCTACCCCTTGTCTCCCTTGAAGAGCATAGAACCTATTTTTCCTTCGAACACCCCCTTGTTGGCCTCCTCTTCCCTTTGGACCAGCATTTGTACATTGTCCTTGTGGACGACCATCTCTACCCTTGTATGGATTACAAGGACAATCAATTGCCTTATGAATCACTTCACCACATCCAAATCAAGCATTAGAATTCTTCAAACATGGACCACTATGATTTCTTTCACACCTTGGGAACCTAGGATTTGGCACTCCACCACCACCACTATGGAGTTTTGATTATCATTAGCAAACCTCCTATTAGGAGCATTGGGAGACCCTTGGACTTTGAACTTGTGGCCTTGAGGAAATCAGCCACCCTTGGAATTTTGAAATCCACCTTCAAAATGGGCCCTCTTGGCCTCACCACTTCTTCTATTTCTCAACTTTTCCCCCTATAGTATGTTAACATAGGTCATGAGATGAGACAAATCCATATCACCTATCAACATGGGTGTACGACACTCCTCATTAACTAAGATGGACACACTCGACACAAATTTGTACATCCTAGACCTCGACTTGGCAACCAATTAGGGAGCATACTTGGAGAGTTGGTTAAACTTGAGGGCATTCTCCATCACATTCATAGACCCTTGCTTTAGATACATAAATTCCATCATTTTTGCCTCCCTAAGCTCAATAGGAAAGAATCGGTTGAGAAATGCCACTTTGTATTCTTCCCAAAGAATAACATCACCATTCCCCTTCTCTATCTTCTATTGAGTAAACCATATTTGAGCCACCCCTTTGAGTTGGTAGGCCTCCAACTCCGCCTTTTCATCCGAGTTAACCTCCATAATAGACAACACCTTATACACCTCATCAATGAATTCTTGTGGATCCTTATCCACCTTGGACCTGTGGAACTCCAATGGGTTTATTCTAGTAAAATCCATCACACTCGTGGTCGGAGTAGGAGCATGAGGGGAAAGGGCCCCTTAGTTGATTTGATTAGTCATGGCATGGGCTAACATGGTAATCGCATCTCGGAAGTCTTCATGGGCCACTCCTCCTTCTTGAGGAGCTTGAGGAATGGGAGGGGCCGGTTGTCCCTCGACTAAATCGGTTCTTCTTCCTCTTGGAATAGACATGATCTATAATAGAAAAGAACTTTCATTAGAGAAAAGTCTTACCTTACTCCTAAAGCATGACATAGATCATGAAGAAGGAAAATATTTCCTAAAATGACTCATAGCTTCGTACTCATAGTTGTGGTGCACTTTACAACCATGAACAAGACTTTAATCGACGCGGTGCATTAGATTCCAAGGACTATTAACAACCTAGTGTTGTAATACCAAGTTTTAACGACCCAAGACTAGGACCTAGGCGTGACACGATGAATAGAGAAGCCAAAGCAACCCCAAACAAGCCCCTTAGCATATCAATCGCACATCCTTGGTCGCGGAAGCAAAACATCAACAACAAGAGACATAAAGAAGGGAAACATGACTAAGGGAAGTCTTGGATGCTCATAAAACATTCAAGAGTCAAGATCATAGCATAATTACACCAATTGTTCCAACTACACCTCTAGCACAGATTGAGCAGGGGCTAAGACACTTTCTAGGCTCACCCTTATAGTATCAAATATTCAACATAAAGAGATAACAATAGCAAGAGTAGCATAGCTAGTATCCCTGAACTTGAGTACTTGCCAAAGCTTGTCTTTAGGATGCCAAAACTAGCCATGTGGAGGATGATCATGAGGAGCTCTGATTCTTATATGGTAACATTATGTAGGCATATAGTAATGCATTAGTATGTTTGAATGTACTAAGTATGTAGGATGCAATGCAGCAAGACATACGCTAATATAGTTAAAATGCATAATCATAAGGAATAGATAGGTATAATATCAATATAGCATGCATGATTAATGATTGAAGTAAAACATACTTGTAAATCACATATTTTGTATAGAGCATAATAAATGTGCGGGAGAAGGCCATAATCATAGACCAAGTGACTATTACTTGAAATCCAAGGCATGTCGCCCCCTTGGAAGGTGATTGAGGTATCTACCCCTCAATATGGTAGTATAGGCATGTCACCCTCTGACGAGCTGGTCAAGGTACATACCCCTCAACATGGTAGTACGGGCATGTCACCCCCAATTAAGGTGGTCAAGGTACATACCTGTCGACATGGTACTATAGGCATTTCACCCCCCAATGAGGTGGTCAAGGCGTGCCACCCTCTCAACAAGGTGGTTGGGCATGTCACCCCCCAACAAGGTGTGGTCAACTTGCAACACTACAAATAGTTTTCATGAATTCAATACATACATACCATCCCTTAATTATCATATGGGTCACTTGATTCATAATTTATGCAATAGATCATCAATAGCTCAAGAATCCTTGTCAAGACATTTTATCAAACACTTGGCGAGTGTGCAATACTAGTTCAAAATCATGCAATTCAAGAGTGAAGTAATATGACAAAACTTAATGTAAATCAACCTACCAACACATATTAAAACCATCATGTAAGATACATTGTAAACCATAATCAAATCTCATAATTGATCATAGTTTCATAGCCCAAAACATGCATAGTCACAATAGACAAACCATCTCATAATATAAGCTTGAAATAGGTAGACATGTGTTTCTAGTCAACATTTCATAAAACCCCAACATAATTTGTAGTCATAATTGATAATAAGTATTAACCATAAGTAATAGAACTTAGGGACATGCAATTTTTACAAAAAGAAGGTTGGGTACCTAGGTGAAAGGACCCAATGGTTGAAACACACATACCTCAAATTTGGGGATTTCCTTGATGTAGATTTGAATGAGAACTTGATGTTTGAATGAAGTTCTTGAGATCCAAAATAAAGCTTGGTACGCTAGGATTTGGGTGAAATATTTGGTTAAGTGTTACAGAGGGTTTTGAGAGTATCTTGAGTGATATAGAGTTGAAAAATGACTAAGTATAGGTATTTTCATGCGTATATGGGCATGGGGCCAAGACACCAATATTTTAGGCCAAAAAAACAAAATCAAGGATGTGCAAACACACCTCCGCGACGGCTCTGCGTCATGGAGGCATCACGGACCCCTATTGGAAATAAAAAATTTGACGATAATAAAATTTCGCTATGGGTCCTCTAAAATTAGGGTTATACCCATTTCTGAATCAATTGTGCCCCCTGATCAAGAAGATTAAGTCGGATTTTTGATATCACACATGAATTTTGAGATATATGAAAAATACGATTATGGACATTCATGAGGCACATTTTCGAGGCGTTTTTGGGGTGTTTCAGGATCAAAATAGGGAAAGGTTCTTCTCTGAAAGGAGGAGCAGATATCTTGAGTTAGGTGTAGATGATTGGTATTTGTAGGTATTAACCCTGAGGGGCTTTGTTCAGTTTGGCAAAGAGGGAAAATTAATCCCAAGGAATGTAGGGCCTTATAGAATCTTGAGGAGGATTGGCAAAGTAGCCTATGGAGTGGAGTTGCCTATAGAGATGTGTATGGTTCATCTAATTTTCCATGTAATTATGTTCAGTAAGTGTATCGGTGACCCAAGTACTATAGTACCCTTAGAAGTTATGGGTGTTGTAGAAGATAGCTTGACCATGAGGAGGTCCCGGTGAAAATATCAGATATACAAGTAAAGATGTTAAGAAACAAAGATGTGGCATCTGTCAAAGTCCTTTGGAGGAATCAACAAGTCGAAAGTATCACTTGGGAAGCCGAAGTGGACATAAAGAAGTGATATCCACACCGCTTTCACTCTATTCACACCTAACATAATAAATTAAGTTCTATCTATGATTTCAAGTCTTAAGTTTCAACCCTCATGTCGTTTCTGTATGCCTACATTTTCATGGTAACAAGATTTAGAGATTTTGACGCTTATGTTTGGAATTTTTGAGAATAATGTTTAAGTGCACAAGTTGCATTCACATTGGGCTAAATGTATTCTAATCACACCTCTTATGTATGTTTTCTTTATATTCGGGGATGTATGTTCTCAAAGGGGAGTTATTGTAACACCTCTCAGGTGCATTGAAAATGCCCTATAGTGTATTTCTTAGATATCTCAAAATTCGTGCATGATATCGCAAATCCAACTTCATATTCTTTTTCAGGGGGAAAGATGTATAGGAAATGGGTGGCTTTCGATTTTTAGATTACCCGTAGCAAAAAATTATTTTTTGCTACAGGAGCCGAACTAGTGAGGGTGTGTGACCAGTCTGCATCGTGGGCTGGTGTAAAATCTGCTCCGCTGCAGGTACGAGTCATGGATCGGATGCGATCCAGTTCACCAGATCCTTTCATTTTCCATTTTTCACTCGAGGGCATTAAGGTAATAACCCAATGCCTATATATATGGAAATACCTTAATCTTCTACCATTTTCAAGCCCTATAACACTCAAAAACTCTACCAAAATTCCTCCAAGTTCCTTAGAATTCCCTCATCTAATTCAAGATATCTCAAGAACTTGCTTTGGAGTTCAAGAACCCAAGCCCCAAGTGTTCCTCAAGTTCTCTTCAAGAAAGTCTCAATTTAAAGATATCTGAATCTTTATCCATGGGTCCTTTCCCCTATGGAGCCCAACTCTCTCTCTTTTTATGAAATTTCATGATTTCAAAGTTAAATTCTTCATGGTTACTTCCAATTATACATTCTAAATATGAATTATGTTTGATTTTATCAAGTATTAATTGATTATGCATGAATATCTATTGAAAGCTTATTCCATGAGTTGATTTCTATCTATTGAAGCTATGCACAATATGAACTATGAAAACTATGAAAGATTGTGAATTTTTTAGATAAATTTCATCACACCCAAAATGAGGGTTTTTCTACAATGTTGGTGGATTGATCTTTTAATGACTTTAAAATGAATTGATTTTGCTCCTTGTCTTATACTCTTAAAATGCATGATTTTAACTACTTGTACATGTACCCGCCATGTTTGACTAAATTTACTTGAAAAGGATTTTTATGTTGATGAAAGATTATTCTATGAATCACAAGACAAACATGTTATGCTAAAGTATGGGCTCCCAAGAATGTATTAAGCTCATGAAAAGTTTCTATGATTTGCAAATAATTTGTTGAGCCCTTATTCTATGTTTCTACCCTATTGTGAGTGAATAATGTCTATCTGAAGGGGGAAAGCATAATAACTATTTCCCCTCATGTACACATAAAGGGGTCAAGCATAATCACTATTTTACCCTAATGTGCTAACTAAAGATCACTAGAAGGGGTCAAGCATACTATAATCTCCACCCTCATGTTACATGCAATGCCTGCTTGAAGGGGTCATGTCTATGCTATGTTTTTACCCTCTAGTATAAGGTATATGCCCATGTGTTAGGGTCAAGTATTTGTATGAGCTACTCATGCCATGTTATCATGATTAGTTAAAAATTGTTCATGTTATGATTAAATTTATCATTATGTCAAATATTCCATGGGATTAGACTTAGCACCAAATGAGGCTTAAGGTGGGGGATCGATCCAAGAAGTCCTTATATAAAGTCTTGGTCTCTTAACTATGTTCCACCATAGGTTTATATTATTTTCCTAAATGGGATTTACTAGTAGATACATCTAGGACAAGTTCTCCACTTTGTGGGGTCATGCTTGGTTTACCTTGGCAAGTAGACCACTTCTTCATTCGGTGTCAACTGAATATCGGGATTCCAAGTAGTAGCTTTCTTGGTCTTATACATCGATTAGGGTCTCCTCCCACATAAGTATGATGTGTTATGAAAGTTTGACTATCTTTATGTATGTTTTAACTAAAGCATTAATTATACATGTCATATTGATCCTATGTCTATTGATTATAATTATGCATCTTGATTATTATGGCTTATGTTCCATGTTGTATTACACCCTGTATACTTCGTACATACCAAGTACTAACACACTTTTTTCCTACATGATCTAACCATGTAGGGACCAGAGTTCCTATTCATCCTTCTCTTCGTGGTTAGACAATTTGCTCGAAGATTGCTATTGGTGAGTCCTCCACTCCGGGAAAAACATCCATCTACTTTCATGCTTTTATTTATACTATTCTATTTTTGGTTACTATCTTTGAGGTTGAGCGCAGGAGATGTCTTGGACCCTCGCTCCATTCGTAGTTAGAGGTGTTGTTAGATATATGGGTTGTAAGTTATGATCTCAACTCTTATTATGTCTATGTATTGTTGGAGCTTTCTCTTAGTCCCATATTCCCTTTTGTGGTGAATGTTTGCTATATTGAAAGGTTGGAAGTCCCAAGTCCCTAAATGCCCCCATAGCCTGAGTTATACTTACCACCTCTTAGACTTATTTGCTATGTGGTTTATGTTTATCCTCTTCCCTAAAACATCCCTATAGTGTGAGTCCAAAGCCCCACTTCCCTTAAAAATGATGTGCTTATTTATCTTTTATTGCTTCTGCGAAACCAATGATATGTTATGTATGCTTAAGAGGCTTGTTTTGTGATCCTTTCAGGTTCCCATTAACCATATCATGTCTAGGCCCTAGGCTTGGGCCATGACATACAGTCTACGAAGGCTAATCATGGGTCGTGATTTTATCTATGGCCCATAACTATGTTCATCTGATTTTCCTATTCCAGTTTTCCTATTTTGTTAGGATTTGGTTTCCACTTATTTTAAATAGGGTTTTAGATTTTTTTAAACTGAGCGAGCAATCAAATCATCCTAAACTTATTATTTGTAATTATCACTTTGTTCTTGGAGATTACTTCTGACTTTACATTCGAGCTATAACATTGTGATTTTTATGAAAATTTCAGATATTGTGTTCTCCAAATTATCATTGTAAGTGTTTAATTATGCTATTCCATAACGTAATTCCTACATCTACAGTGAACATGAGTAGGTAAATCTGCAACTAGAGTTGTGGGAAACTTGATGAGCTAACAAAGTGAAAATCGGATAGTTTGTAATCCTTAGAAAGTTTGCGTACATGTATTAATTATCTCTTTGATGTGAATGCTTTTTAACAAGTGCACATGTTAGAACTTGGCTAATTCTTACTTATTGGATCAAGGGGGTAATGAATGGGATAAGGGTTAATTTGCAAGAGATGTGATTACTCTCATCTACTCAACCTGAATGGATCAATGGATGGTTATTCTAGGACAAGGTAAAGGTTATTAATGCAATACATTGGGGATGGATCAAATCACTTAGTGAAAATATTCTAACGCCTAGATCAAAGGGTTAGGTAAACATAACTTATTAGTTCTGCATGTTATATACTAGAAAAGGCTATGATTATCTAGTTACACTGAGTAAGGAATTCATGAAGAATACAATACCTTAGTTACTTCTTTCACTGATTTCATAACACATGTAAATGATGGTTTGATTTTAGTCTTGGTTAATCTATTGCATTTTATCAAACCCCCTTTTGGGAAATAAGTATATTAATTTATTATAATTATTATTAATTACTCCAAGTCTAGACCATAATCGCCTGGGATCGACCCTAACCATCATTAGGTTATATATTTGAACAACAACTGCTTATACCTTGATTGGGAGGTGTAGTTTGGGTGTGATCAAAATTTTAGCATCATTGCTGGGGAATATGGCTTCTTGATTGGTGTAATTAGAGTGATTTGTGAGTTAATCCTTATAACAACATACCCAGTAAAATTCCACAAGTGGGGTCTGGGGAGGGTAAAGTGTACGAAGACCTTACCACTACCTCATAGAAGTAGAGAGACTGTTTCCTGTGGACCCTCATCTCAAAACCCAAAAGCCAATAGAACTAGATATGACAAATGAAAGGGAAGGAACCAAAAAAGAGCGACTAGATCGACTAATAATACATAAAACATG
>JAOTQR010076877.1:0-12657 GCA_025774065.1 Solanum ossicruentum
CTATTTTAATCCCATTGAGGACTTCCGACTCCAATTAATTGTTATCCTTAATTTAACGAGAGTACGGGGTCTAACAGACAGACTCTTTTAATTCTTCATAGAAGCGTCGAACTTCTTCATTAGGAGCTTCATTAAAGAATTGGTCAGGTTCCGTCCCCCCTTGAACTCCGAAAGCAACATTGATCATTTCATGAACTCTATCATGTTGAAACATGTCATGTTGATTCCGATCAGGTTCAAATCTAATTTGACCATGTGGTACAAGCATATTATATTCATCCACTAGCATTGAATTATAAAATACACTATTCTGTCAATCTATTTTTTCATGATCTACCCACACGAAATATCTGGGCTTAAATCCTTTATGATACAAATGCATAATAACTTCATCTGCACTAAAGAATTTTAGGCACCTACATGCACTGCAAGGACACCTAACTAATTGATTTCTCTTAAAATTATCAAGTGTCATTGCAGATCGATGAAACTTCTAAAGCCGTCAATAAATGTAGATTTCAGTTGACCATCATTTCTATAATACATGTCATACATCCACGGACGATTATCTATCTACAAAAAATATTCCAAGTTCAAAAGTGCATAAGTTGATTTTTTCTAAGTATATTAAGTCCTAAACTTCAATTTAACAAGTATATAATTGAGCTCCAAGTTGTAAATTATATTCAACTTAAAGTTCACTACTACTTAAATTTTAATTTATATCCTAAAATATAATAATTCAAGTTTCAAAAGTGCATAACTTGAATTTTTTTATGTAAAGTCCTAAACTTCAACTTAACAAGTATATAATTAAACTCAAAGTTCTAAATTATATTCAACTTAAAGTTCACAACTACTTAAAATTTAATTTATATCCTAAAATATAATAATTCAAGTTTCAAAAGAGCATAAGTTGAATTTTTCTAATAAAGTCCTAAGCTTCAATTTAATAAGTATATAAAATGCCAAATTCTAAATTATATTCAACGTAAAGTTCACAACTATTTAAAATTACATTTATATCCTAAAATATAATAAGTCAAGTTTCAAGAGTGTATAGCTTGAATTTTTCTAAGTATATGAAGTCCTAAACTTCAATTTAACAAGTATATAAACTCCAAGTTCTAAATAATATTCGACTTAAAGTTCACAACTACTTAAAATTTAATTTATTTCCTAAAATATAATAATTCAACTTTCAAAAGTGCATAGCTTGAAGTTTTCTAAGTATATAAAGTCCTAAACTTCAATTTAACAAGCATATAAACTTCAAGTTCTAAATTATATTCAACTTAAAGTTCACAACTACTTAAAATATATTTCATATTTCAAATATAATTATAGATTGCTAAAATTAAAAATAGGAACTCTAAGCAAGATGCAAGTATTATCCATTGAATAAATTTTTAAAAACTAATATATACAGCAATTAGAATTTTGAAAGAAAAAAATACCTTCACCTTTTCCAATTAGCTTGACGAGTCAATGGGCTTAGCTTGACGGGCAGAATATATCCTACAACGATGCAAAAATTCTAAAGTTTAAAATTTATACATGCAAGTTAGATTTTTTTAAGTTCAGCTACAAACTTTTAAACTTAAAGTACAATTAATGTACAAGCATCTAAAATATAGAATTCTAATTTCCTAAGTTAAAGTTCACTATTTAAAGTTCTATTTCATGACGTTGATCAACCTACATTTTCCTAACTCAAAGTGCACAATTTAACATATATTCAACCGAAATTTCTAAATTGAGGTTCAACTATTTAAACTTTTTACATTACGGTACAAACTTTGTATATAAACACCAAGTGAAATTCTGAATCAAAGTTCAATACATCCAATTCATAACTAGAATCCAAACTTAATTGGGATTACAATAGCTTTGTATAAATTCTAATTATGTTAATATATTCTAAGGTCAACATTTCTAACTTGTACCTTCTTTACTTCTAAAACTAACTTTTAACTTCAACAACAAATCAATTAAAACTAACAAACATTCAAATTTATAGTCTTATTCAAAAAATTCAATCGAAACTACAATCCAAAAATATGCATTCACAAATTCATACTTAACTATTCAAACAAACAATGTCAATAACTTCAAATACCCTTTAATTCCAACTAACAAAATCCAAATCACAAACTAATTCAAAACCCATTTCAAACTACAATTAAAATATATTCATTGACAGATTCACACTTAAATATACTTTCCATCAATGTTAATAACTTCAAATACACATTAATTCAAAATAACAAAACCCTCAAATTACAAAGTAATTTAAAATACCAAATTTGAACTAAACCCTAAAATCAAAACATAGACTTTCATCACTAATTTAGAACCATTACTACAATTTAACAATGTCAAAAATATATGTAAACTAAACTAACAAATAATTCAAGATTTATCATTTTAGAAACTAAAATATTTCGAAATAATGGCTAAGGAATTACGATGGTAGCTTCCTCTACAATTTCTTTCTCATACGCTCTCTCACTCTCTGATTACTATCTAATAGTACACTTTTCCGGCAAGGGTTCACGATGCTCTTGGTCTGAAAACTCTTGGTTGTCTACTGACCCGAGCACCGGCGAACCCTTATCGGACCAGAGAACTTATTCTCCCTCTGTCCAACGTTCTTCTTTTGGTGCTTGCAGTTGGTTTCCCGGCAGACCTGTGCTATCAGATAGTGAAACTCGACGACGCCGAAAATTTCACCGTATCGATCGCACTTGCGAATCGCCACCAACGAACTACGTATCTGGCGAAGGAGATATTTCTCCGGCGTTAGTAGCTCCTACCGGTGATACTAATCTATGAGTTCTCCGTCGCTGGTGGTTTGTTCGCCGGTGAGTCTAGAGCTTCAGATCTGTCCATCAGAAACTCCAACGAGTTTATGTCTTGAGTTTTCTTGCTCCCCCCGAGAAAGAAATTCGAGTACGTTTTCTTTTTATAGGTGGCATACTAGATTCCAACGACGCCAACTTTTCAGCGACAGGCGAGAATATTTCTATTTCTAGGTAATAGCTTTCTACTTACATTTTTTAGTGGTATGGTTCTCACTACACCTTGCTGGTTCTGTCAATTTTTTTGGGTAGATTATATTGTTCTTGTACTGTACTTGACGCATATATCTTATCTGTGGGTTGTTTGCTATATATTGTGTAGATAGTGGTGGGTAGTTGGTTCATATTGTTGGTCTTTGCCGAATAATTTTAGACTATGGATTATAAAGCTTATTGTTGTTGTGTATCATCCTGTAGTTGGAAGTTCTCTCTTGTCCTTTGTTTACTGGTACACTTACTAGTCTTGTTTACTGGTCTGTTTGATTGTTCTGTCTTTGTTGGATTTTGTAGTTTAGAGAGCCTTTAGTTTAGTAGTTACTGGCGTCGGAAGTCCATGTAGGACTAGGGTCATGTCATAGGTCGAGATTAGGAGCCAGGGGTGGGGGTGGTAAGGGAGGCACGGGGATATTCAGGTGAAGGGTCAGGTTGTGGAATATAGGATCACTTACAAGGAAATCCATTGAGCTAGTAAAATGCCTTAAGAGGAGACATATTAATATAGCGTGTGTTCAGGAGACCAGGTGGGTCGGCACCAAGGCTCGGGACGTGGATGGGTTTAAGCTATGGTACTCGGGTGGCTGTAGGGATAGAAATGGTGTGGATATCCTAGTAGATGAGGACCTTAAGGAGTATGTGGTGGAGGTTAGAAGGGTCAATGATAGGTTGATGTATATCAAACTCGTGGTTGGTAGACAGGTAGTGAATGTAGTTAGTGTTTATGCGCCCCAAATAGGTCTAGATGGGGAAGTCAAAAGGCATTTTTGGGAAGATTTGGATGAGGTGGTGAGAGGCTTTCCGGCGACGGAAAAAATCTTCATTGGAGGAGACTTTAATGGACATATAGGGGCGACATCTAGCGGGTTTGAAGATGTCTATGGAGGCTTTGGTTTTGGGGAGAGAAATGTAAGTGGGACGTCCCTCTTGGATATTTCCAAAGCATTTGAGTTAGTAATTGCTAACTTGTGCTTCCCTAAGAGGGAAAACCACTTGGTTACATACTGCAGCACGGTAGCTAAGACACAGATTGATTACCTACTTATCCAAAAAGGATATAGGAGTCTATGTATGAATTGCAAGGTTATTCCAAGTGAAAACGTTTCCACTCAACATAGACTTTTAGTGATGGATGTGGAGATCAAGAGAGATAAGAAGAAAAAGGTTGTGTTTGTCCTACCTAGGATTAGATGGGGTGGCCTTACCCCTTCCCTATCTCGTGAGATCGAAGAAAAGTTGAGAATCATAGAGGCATGGAGGAGTGAAGGTGATGTGAACAATATGTGGGATACAACTGCTGGCTACATAAGGAAGGTCGCTTTTGAGGTACTAGGGGTTTCGAGAGGGACCTTTGGTGGGCGTCAGGGTGATTGATGGTGAAATGACGAAGTTCAGGGGTAAAGTGAAAGACAATAAGGTCACTTACAAAGAGTGGCTTCAGTGTAGGGATGAAGATGAAAAGCTAAAGCTTAAGGTTATATATAAGAAGGCCAAGTCAGAAGCTAAGATGGCGGTGACTACTACTAAATTAGCAGCATTTGAGTACCTGTATGAGGAGCTAAGTGATAAAGGCAGGAAAAAGAGATTATATAGGCTCGCTAAAACAAGAGAAAGGAAAGCTCATGACTTGGACCAAGTGAAGTGCATCAAGGATGAGGAGGGCGAAGTGTTGGTGGATGACACTTCCATTAAATTAAGGTGGCAAGCTTATTTTCATAAACTCTTAAATGAAAAGGGAGATAGAGATATTGATCTGGGTAAGTTGGCATACTCCGAAAACCATTGCGATTTTGGATATTGCAGGCAGTTCAAAGTTGAGGAGGTTAGACGGGCTATTCGTAGGATGAAGAAGGGGAGGGCGATTAGGCCCAATGGGATCTCGGTAGATTTTTGGAAGAACATGGTCAAGGATGGCATTGAGTGGTTGACTAGACTGTTTAACGCTATTATGAAAACTGCCAGGATACCTGACGAATGGAGGAGGAGTACAATGGTCCTTTTGTACAAGAATAAGGGGGATATTCCAAACTGTAACAATTATAGGGGTATCAAGTTATTAAGGCACACAAAGAAGATCTGGGAGAGAGTTATGGAGGTGAGGGTGCGAAGAGTAGTATCTATCTCAGAGAATCAGTTTCGATTCATGCCGGGGCGGTCAACTACTGAAGCGATTCATCTTGTTTGGAGGTTAGTGGAGAAATATAGGGAAAGAAAGAAGGACCTTCATATGGTGTTCATTGATCTCGAGAAGGCATATGACAAGGTCCTGAGGGAGGTCTTATGGAGGCGTTTAGAGGCGAAAGGTGTCCCGATGGCTTATATCAGGGCGATAAAGGACATGTACGATGGAGCCAAAACTCGGGTAAGAACAGCGGGAGGAGACTCTGAGTATTTTCCTATAAAGATGGGACTCCATCAAGGATCTGTGTTGAGCCCTTTCTTGTATGCCTTGGTGATCGATAAGCTGACGCGAGCTATCCAAGAGAAGGTACCATGGTGTATGCTTTTTGCAGATGACATAGTTCTAATTGATGAGAGTCGGGCTAAAGTTAATGAGAGGTTGGAGGCCTGGAGACATGCCTTGGACTCCAAAAGATTCAAATTAAGCAGGACCAAAACTGAGTACTTGGTGTGCAATTTCAGTGGTGAGAGGGAGGACAAAGACTCTATTATGAAGCTGGCCACTCATACTTTCCTAAGAGGGATAATTTTAAGTATCTGGGGTGCATCCTCCATAATAGTGGCGATATCGATGATGATGTTACACACCGTATTGGGGCAGCATGGATGAAGTGGAGGCTTGCCTCTGGAGTATTGTGTGACAAGAATATTCCTCTTAGACTCAAGGATAAGTTTTATAGATCAGTGGTTAGACCAGCGTTGCTGTATGGGGCGGAGTGTTGGCCAATTAAAAATGCACATGTGTAGAAGATGCATGTTGCAGAGATGAGGATGTTGAGATGGATGTGTGGTGGCACCAGAAGTGACAGGGTTAGGAATGAGACCTTCCAGGAGATGCTAGAGGTGGCCCCGGTGGCAGAGAAGATGAGGGAAGCGAGATTGCGATGGTTTGGTCATGTGCAGAGAAGGAGTACCGATGTTCCTATTAGGAGGTACGAGAGGCTGGATGTGGAAGCTGCTCGGAGGGGTAGAGGTAGGCCGAAGAAGTATTGGGGGGAGGTGATTAGACATGATATGGCGGAACTTGATCTCATTGAGGACATGACCCTAGATAGAAAGAAGTGGCGGTTGCGTATTAGAATAGCTGGTTAAATGGTAGGGTTAAGTGGATGCTTGGACTTGGGGTGTGGTAGGGCTATTTGGGTAGGGATGCTCTTGTGATCTCTGTTTTTGCCGTATTGTGTGCTACTTTTATAACCTTTATCATATCTACATGCTTACATGTGCATATAAGTAGTAGTCGCGTCTTCTTTTCGTTCCTTTCCCCTCTGTTCTTTGCCATATCTAGTTCTTTCTGCTTATGGGTTTTGAGATGAGGGTTCACAGGAAACAGCCTCTCTACCTCTACGAGGTAGCGGCAAGGTCTGCGTACATTCTACCCTTCCCAGACCTCACTTGTGGGATTCTACTGGTATGTTGTTGTTGTTGTTGTAATGGATAAGGAATTACGAAAGAGAAAAAGAGAAGAGAGAGAGTACTGTACTGCCAGCGCTGGTAAAGTGACAGAGGAGGAGGAGACGCGACGCTTGTGGAGTGGTGGAGGATGAGCTAGGGTGGAGGAGACGAGGGTTGGTGCATGGATGGAGGAGGGGTTTTTGTTTTTAGGGAAAAATATTTTTTTGTTCAACTTAAATGGGGCTGGTGGAGTGGGTTATATTAAATTAGGGGCGACAGACTGTGTCCCTTTGTCCGTTGCCACTTTTAAATAAATAATTATTTATTTACTATTTAAAATCTAAATTACAAATGATTTTATTTTAACAAAACGACGGATATTGCCACACTGTCCGTCGCAACATATAAAAAATAATTAATCTAATTTTGGCCAAGAAATTATTTAAATTTCTAATTTTTTAATAAATTAAAGGACGGACATTGCCACACTATCTATTTCAACATTTGTTTTTAAAATAACTTTATATTAAATCTAATTTTAGGGATTAAGTTATTTAAATTTTTTTAAAAAAATTAGTGACAGACATTTCCATGCTGTCCGTTGCAAATTGTAAAATAATATAAAACTAAAAAGATAACTTTGCCAACAAATTTTGTGAAAAATTGCAAAAGACATATAGTTGCTGTCGTCGTTTTTTGTAATTAAAAAATTTTAAAAAATCATTTTATAAATAAAGTGATGGACAATGTTGCTTTCTCCGTCTCTTTTTTTATTTGGTTGTTTTTACCCCTATTTTTAGTAGTGATTGTCCTCCAATTGCTCCTCTTCAAATGATTAGTATTGCTCGTTTACTTCTTTCTCAGTTTTTGGCATTACAAGGTCATCATCAGAAATCTCTTCTAGTATGTGCTAAGGATATTCTTGTGTGGTTACCAACTCAACATCAACTTGTTGTTGATCAAGTGCAATATCATTTTGGTATGCAACATCTAACACATTCTCAATTTCTATTCTTCCCATAGACTTCGTCTTAATAACAACCTACTGATCAACTTTATCTCCACGCAATGGATATGGAGCACAATAGACTTGCTTAGCATTTTGGGTAATGATAAAAGGGTCATAACTTGTGCATTGTCTGGTGTGTTTAACTTTAATAATGTTATGCTGTTGGTCCACCCTTGTGCCTCTTTGTGATAAATCAAACCACTTACACCGAAATAATACGATTTTTTCTTAGGCTAGCCTGAATATCTTAGTTCAAAAATCTCTTAAATGACACCAAAATATTCAATAGTATGGCCATTACCGTCAACATCACCTTGAACATAGAAATCACTGTTATTGGTATTCTTGTACATAGAAACTTCCTCAATTTGAAACTTAAAACCATTAACATAGTACTTATGGATGCGTGAACTTGAGAATCAGGCCCGAGTACAATCTTTCTCACAAATGGTGAATGTTCAACGTTTGAGATGATGCCGTAAGTTCGGTGGAGGAACTTTAGGACATCCTTGGGGTAATGTGCCAGGTGCCGTAGCTAATCGAGTAGCTCTAGAAGCATGTGTAAAAGCTCGTAATGAAGGACGTGATCTTGCTCGGGAAGGTAATGAGATTATTCGCGAGGCTGCCAAATGGAGCCCGGAACTAGCTGCTGCTTGTGAGGTATGGAAAGAGATCGTATTTCATTTTGCAGCAGTGGACGTTTTGGATAAGTAAAAACAGTAGACATTAGCAGATAAATTAGCAGGATAAGGAGAAAGAACTCAAGTAATTATCCTTCGATAAGGTACGAAGATTCCTTTCACATAGTGAGACTAAGGACGCGAAAGGCCCACTTGGCTAGCTATGACCAAGTCAGCCCATCGGACTCGAAGAAGGGAAGCGGAATGGCGAGAAAAATACCCTAAGCTAGCCGAAGAAAGCTTAGTCCCACCAGTTCTTTCTGGGGCCTCCAATAACCATCAATACCAATTCGGAAGCATGAACCAACAACCAATCCAACCAAATAAGATTCATTAGAATATTCATCATAAACCTACATATTATATTCGAGATAATACAATTAGGTATAAAATGAATACATTATACTTATCAATTCAATAGATTTAAATTTTCACACTTACATAACTCTTTAAGCATATTGAAAATCTTGTAGATATAGCTTCGTTGCCCCATGTGTTTACAAACAAGTTGTTATTGAAAAATAAATTTATGAGACCTCGTGTTTCTCGTCTTCCATATATATAGGGTGGCGTGTTATATAGTACATGAGTGATTTTGGATAGAACCTAAGGATAATAAGGCTGCCAATAAGTGGTAACCTCAAGGACTTTAAGTTTTATTTCAACGGAATCCCCTTATTGCACATTCAGGATTAAAGAAATGACCCGAGCGACATCTTGCCCTTTTCATAAGGTTTAAATTAAGTTTCACTTTTTGGATGAGATTAAAAGTATATAACTTTCTAATAATAGATTTTAAAAGGATATTTTAATAACACAAAGGTCATTCATTAATCTTTGGAATCAAGAAAGTTGCAAGATAAAGGTTGGCCAAAGTTATCGTAAGTTTCTTTAAGAAATACTTCTTTAATTTGGGTCAAATATATCAGGTCATATCTCCCAAAATATAAGGAGTTAGAAGAATTATGACCTATCAGATCGAATATCTATGAGTGTAGTGTGTAATGCAGAAAACCGCGCATCAAACTGACCTCAGAATAAAACGTTATGACCTTTTTACTGGGACTACCAGAGAAGGAAACCGGGTCATGGGCCGGGTTGGGTCCACCCATCTAAAGGTCGGCTAATTTGAGCTTTTTAAAGATCAAATTAATTCCATTTCATCCCAAATAGATAATAAACTGTACACAAAGTTCTCTCAAGGTTTCCAACTGATTTAGGTGAGTTTTTCGCATTTTTACTATTAAAATTCATCCCCGTTCCTAGAAATGTATGCCTTACGCTTTGCAATTATTTTCACCTCCTATTAGCTATTCTTGGTGCTGCTTTTGGGCTCTAAAAAATAGTGTTTTTACTGGTTATTGTTGGTTTGCAGTTGGTGTGATTAGGTAGTAATTTTGGGGATCCTTTATAGTCATTTTTACAAAGTTCTGGAGATGCTTCCTCGCGTAAATATTATATCATAAGTCTGGTCATTAATGCTTAATTTTGGATTGTTTATAGGTTTTTTAAGCTGAGTATATATAGTGTTTGTGAAGCTTAGGACGTAAAGAACAACTCCCGTGAAGAGACTTTGGGCCATTGGACGTCCGTTGGAAAGTTATGTTAAGGCTAAGCTCCGTCCCTCCTTTTAGCATGAAATCTGGGAAATTTTCCAAAGTGTCAAATGCAATATCTTACTATTCTACTGTTAGAAAGACCTTCTATGATAGGCATTGGGATCGCAGCTGAGTCATTTTCATGATAATATTAGGTTTACATTCCGTTTGGTCACTTAAACTGGATATTCAATATTTATATATCATGTCACACGCCGAGCCTACACCTTGGACGTGGCCGACACCCGGAAACCATCTCTGGTCCCAAGTAACCCATTGGCCTGGCTACTTACTTAGCAGAAGACTCAAATAATAGTGGAAAAGGCTATAAAAGTAATAAGCTAAACAAGAATGTTCTGCATAATTGAGTGTAAAAGTTCATAAGCAATATCTGAATAAATTGGAACTAAAATACTGACACAGAGTCTATGGAATGTCTACTAAAGCTGTCTAAAAGGACTACCGGGATAGGCCCCAAGTAGCCAGAACTAAAAATAAATGCGATAATGAAACATAGATAACTCAAGAGCCTTAGGATGAGAAGAGGCCTCACCAAAAGACTGGATGCTGTCAGTTTCTCACCGAAGCGGCTACTGAGGAACTCTGTCACCTACGTCTGCATCATAAAATGATGCAGGTCCTAAGGACGTCAGTACGTGGTATATATGGTATGTAAGATGGCCAAAATAGTAACTCAGAATAACATAATATTTGTTAAAAGACATAAACATATCTCATAATGAAGTAATAGCAATAATAAATACTTAGTATGCTGAAATTAACATGCTGAAAACTGGTAAACAAAATATATCTTTTAACTTGGGGAGTTTCTCTAACCAACAATTACCAATATGAGCTTCATGGTGATACAACGTCTTTCCCACACATCTAGAGCCATCCCATTCTTTGTCGAGCTTGGGGATGAAGAAACTAGGGGAGTGGATCATCCCAAAACTGGGCCATCTCAGTGGCTAAAGAGAAATGTACCGTGGTACAATCCTATC
This sequence comes from Solanum ossicruentum, assembly GCA_025774065.1. Taxonomy (NCBI): domain Eukaryota; kingdom Viridiplantae; phylum Streptophyta; class Magnoliopsida; order Solanales; family Solanaceae; genus Solanum; species Solanum ossicruentum. The sequence continues at coordinate 10,942 of JAOTQR010076877.1, forward strand.
CTATGCTGGCTGCATAGTTTATGAGTTCGAGTACTTAATTCTATCCTCACCCATATCGGTGCTCAATACTACTCCCAAAAATGATCTTTATATAGCTCGTACTTAAAGATTATAAATTCTTGAAATCTAGTTTCTCGGGGACTTAGCCAAACTTACGACTTAGCTTTCTCGTCTGAGTTCTTTAACTTGAGTGAAAACTAATATCAACTCAAGTGATTCAGAAACATGGTAGATTACTTTGCTAATATGCAAGAATCAATTCTGAAAATGTACTTCTTTAACTTAGCTTAAAAGGTACTCATACTTATCTTTCTTTTCTTGAAATAGTAACAAGATTTTCAAGAGACCTCAACAACAATGAATCTTGTTCATATATGAGTATAAATTTGTTAATAATACTTTAATTGAATATATAAAAACCAAGAATCATAATATTTATCAACAATCTATACAGACCATGGAAATTACCGTACTTCACAAAAATCGCATGGATTTAACCTCAACTAATACTTGGAAGTTTATGGATGAAAACTAACTTCAATTTTAAAGATATTCTCAAAAATAATAGTTTTAGGGTGGCCTTACATACCTGGAAAGAATTCTTGAAGAATTGGAAAGAATTCCTAAGCCCTACTATCGTTCTTGAATTTCTTGCACGTGAGTTCTTGAGAGGGTTTTCTTGTTTTGAATGAATGAAAGTGTAAAAATGCATTTTTGGACTTTAATATGACTTAAAACTGTCTAATTTAGGATTATGGGGTGTCAGAAAGGTTGAAACTACCCCTTCCCATTAAAAGAAAAAAAAATAGTGCAAAAAAGCACTAGTATGCATCGCGCACTAGTGTAATTAGATTGTTTTTCACAAATTATCAGATTTTGTCAAATTTCAATAAAAAACCAACATATGGTTCCATCTCCTAGCCCATCGGGGAAGAGGCATGGAAACCTCACTATTTTAAGATTTTTTTGGAAAAATTTAATTTGACTCAGTTGTGTTAAAGTCAAGTCGAGATCATTTTCCAAGTCAGTTTTTTGCACTGATCACAAATCCGATTTCAAATTTTGCAAACGGAGCATGGGAAGACACATTACATGCAAGGTCAATTCTAGGGGTATTTTCATCTTTTCACCGGATGTTACATATCATTTTGTCGATTTTTTGGCTACCTATCCATATGTTCGAGGTATTTGTTTTCTTGGTGTAGTTCCATTAAAATAATGTAGATTACGAAGAGAATGTAGTAGTCATAATCAGTTCTTCTTCCAAACTAAAAACATAATTGAAGCACTTAACAAATAACACACTGATTTCCAATAATCTCTAGCATAATGCTCCTATTTAAATTATTAAGGCACTTGATTCTGTTTAGATACTTTCTTTTACTAATTGACATGGGACCAAGTATAAGCATTATGTAAAGCATCTTTATGAACATTTTCAGAGTTAAGGCCTCATTCTATATGTTAAGTTAGGTTGTCAAACTTATTTAAAAGCCATTTAAAATTCCATGAGTTATGTGTATATGCTATGGTAGTGATTATGATGTTATGAGGATAAGTGCTACAAATGAGCTAGAATTGGCTAAATTTATGCTATAACCTACTATGTGCATTCAATATTCATATCATACATGACACATTATCGATGGAATTCGAGCTATAATCAAAGGTATAACGCTTATTAACCCAAATTATATATATATATATATATATATA